>JAPYZC010001210.1:0-36823 GCA_030522665.1 Ichneumoninae sp. A BG-2022a | reverse complement strand
TATATATTTTTTTTTGTGCGACACGAAGCATATACAAATGACCGGGGCAAAAAATGTGTATTGGGTATATGAGAATTTTGACTTACGCGCAGAATATCCATATAACGAGACCATTGCCAAGGAGTGCTACGAACGTGAATAGAATATAGAGCAGAGCCAGCAGGTAGTGAAGGGAGGGGTTTGGCTCGGGATAGACCAGCCAATGTTCAGGTATGTGAACAAGCTCCTCGGCAGGGACGTTCCAGCCAAGCAAACGTGGTGGTCCTGCTGGCAGAACTCGCGCCTCCCAATGAACAACACTGGTGTTCGACATGATGTGGCCACTCCGTTCGCCGACCCCTCACCTTACTTACAACAGCCCTTCCCTCAACCTTATATACCTTACCTCGGCCGTTAATACAACGCGGTGGCTTAATCCCCTTAATTCACTTATATTTCGAGGCTTCGTGCAGCTCAGCTATCGGGATTATCTGTAATTGCTCTCGGTCAGCAGAAAGATCTCAAAGTCAAATCCATTGTCAGTGGAAATTTCCCCAGCATTCTTATTTTTTTTTTATTTTAATTTTAATTTTTTTTTTTCACTCACGATCCTACGATGAAGACGTAGGTCGTACGTGAATGTCAGGACGTGGCTGTCGACGCGACGGTAAATAATATATCACAGAATCGCCAGCTCGGTGAGGCGAGAATGGAATTAGAACTGTTGAAAGTAGGTCAAATTTCATAGTACACAATATTCCTTCGCTTATAAATATTTTAAACTATATTCATTAGTCAAGATACACTTGCACAATTCACGCACAGTGTACACTGTGGAGATTTTATACCCGCTGATAATCCTATAGAGAAGAGCGTTTTGGGCAAAACTAAATTTTCCAAGAACTTTTGGATCGGACAAGGTGGCAAAACTGGGCAGAAAAGCCTGATGTATCCGATAGGGCGAATTCGGGCAACCCAAAATTATTGGAAAATGACGTTTTTCCCAAAAACACCGTTTTGCCCAGTTGTCCCATTTTGCCCCGCTCTACCCTACATTGGCAATTTAAAAAGACTACGCGTTATAAGCGTAATGCTTATTTGAACTTATTTGCAACATGACATTTGACGATTCGTCATTCGTATGTGAGACGTGTGGAAAATAATTAATCATCAGTTGCGGCTGAATAATGGGCTATCTCGGTTATTCGTTGAAAGTGCATCCAGTTAGATACGCTCATGGAACTCCTTGCAGTACCCTGTAAAGATAAAGAATTTACTATGTAGCAGGGCAATAGTGAGTGAATTCGATGACGATTCTCTTACCTGACCATAACTGATAGAGTACTACAGCGACCACGAGCCCCCGGAAATCGTTGTGCATGGATGAACTCGCGTGCGATCCATGGAAAAAATCTTGGTCGACGGGGCCCCATTCAGGAATGCTTCGAGTCTTCTCCAACATCCAGAAGAATGCCTTCATTCGTAATGTCCTTTTCAACTCGGGGCCCACCTTGTCGCGGATCCGTTGATTGTAGTTGTTGAGCCAGCGTCGCTACAGCCAGAAACGGAATATTTAAAAAGATAAATCGCAACTCCGATTCACGAACCAGTATCGCAGATACAGCAGCGGACTTACGTGAGCAGGACTCAGCATTTCCACGTCTATGAGCTTGGGCTCGTACGGTACCAGAGTGACGTCGTTGAGCTTTAAGTACGGTCTCGTGCCTTGACGCTGGAGGGTACAATTGAAGCAGATTACATTAATCGAGGCACATAAAATTTTACTATTACAATTAATTTACCGGTAGCATTGCTTCGACAACTTCGAGAATGTTCTCCAATCGTACACCAAAGTCACCCTCTTTGTAATATCCTGGCTCGTTCGAGAAGAAGAATCCAGGCCTCAGTCTCGCTGAGTTGCAGCCAAAGTTGGCTGGTGAACCTCCGACGTACGAGACGCTTATCGGCGCTGAAAGAATATTGCCGTCAGTGGTATTACCTTAGCTGTACAGAGACTTTCCAAAGGCAGAGTAACTCAAGTTTAAGGGGGTTCACACACGTTCATGCACCGATGCAAAATGGCCAATTCCATGACCCGTTCCGTGCATATAATCGTGACCGGCGCTCCAGAGGGGTTCTCTCGCCAACGCGTCTAATTGATCGGTTCTCAGGATATTCGGAAATGTTAACGAGGCCATCTGTATCGAGCCTATCAGTACCCTCGTGTACGCTTCCTTTTGATCCTTCGTCGGTTGACCAAAGTGCAATGTTCGCGTTACGTCGGTCGTTCCATCTATAGGGAGGGACGAGGGTGGCGTACATTCAATAACGCTCCAATTAATTACAGGAAATTCATTTTAACCCTGAAACGCCACACCCATTCGTGGTCTTCCAGGGTTAATACACACAGGATGATCACACGTGTGCGATGGTGTGTAGTTATTCACCGAGATACTGTCCTCCGGAATCGACGATCAGGGTCGAGTCTGTACCTATAGCGACGTTCGATCTTTCGGATGGCATGTAGTGAGGTAGCGCGGCGTGAGCTCCATAGCCTGCTATAGTAGGAAAGGCAATGCCCTGACTGAGATCCTGTTCGAGGCGAAATTCATTGGCCACTCGAGCCACTTGCATCTCGTCCCAGCCGGCCGAGCCCAGCCGAATCTGTTCCTCCATGTAAGCTAAAAAATCGCACATGGCCATTGCGTCGCGTATGTGGCATTTCCGCATACCTTCAGCCTCCACGCTGTTCTTCTCAGCGCGAAGGTCGATTATCGGCGAGGCTTTCGCCAATCGTTTCTCAACTGGGATCTGAGAAAGGAAATAAAATAATAATAATAATAATAATAATGATTTGAGTGTACGATATTTTCAGTATAGAGGAATTAAAAAAAAAAAAAAAAAAAAGTAAACAAATGAAACAAGCATATTCGTTCGTTCCGAGTGCAGTAACTCTTGTGGGGCTCTTCATATTCCTTGGCTCTCCGTTACCGTAACGGCCATTTGAGAAAAGCTACTCTCGGTGTGGAACGTCCATGCGACTGCTCCGTGAGTTCCGATGCCGCGGGCGCCAGGGCGTCCTATCTCCCCGGGTATCATGACGAGAAGTAGGTATAACGGCTCTGCAACGACGCGTCGCTTACCTCCGACGGGCGAAATTCTAACCGGAGAGTTTATATTAGCTTTGTATGAGAAATCCCGTTCGATTAAAGATGACCCGAGCCCCTATCGATACATCGTCCCATCGCAGCGTTGAGATTATCCACTCACTCCTTTAGGCCAAGTGAGAATATCGGTGTCGCGATACTCGTCACGCAGCGATCAAGCTAAGCTCAACAAGCCCCGAAGGGCCAGGAAAACATGGCGCCCCAGAGGGTAACAACGAACTAGGATTATCTCGTCTAAAACTCCGAGGTTCCACTTGGAGAGAAGCTTCGCTCCTGCCTGAGTTGAGAAGATGGAAGAAGTGACTGATAGCGAGGACTTGGGTGAGAGGAGCCCATGAGGCGATTCTTCCGATGTTATGGAAGTTACCTTTTTCTCGTGTATCTAGTCTCCGGTTGTTTACTTACGGATGTGTATATCTCCCTCGAAGCGCCTTGAGCGTAACCGCAGGGAGCGGGAAGCCAAACGGCGTTCCAGGCCTGGGACATTATTCTCAGATCATCCCATATTGCCGTGTAATTATGCCATCTGTAAACGCAACATAGTTGTTTCTTTTTTTATTATTTGACGTTCAATTACCATGGTGTCTGGTATAAGATATACATTAAATTCAACGACTTTTCAAGGAGAACGGAATTCAAGGAGCACCACTGAATACCGTGAACTTGACACACATGTATCGGTTTGAAATTAACTTACTTTACGCAATTAGCGTGAAAGCACGAATCCATCTTGAGGTGGGTATCGACGGGCCGTAAGACTTTCTGCCGCGGTGCATAAAGATGTATAGCGCCGTGTGTAACGACCACGTACGATCGCAGAACTGGCGTATTCGGCAGATCGTAGCCACGGATATTGAGTAGCCAAGCGATTTCGTCCAGAGATGTGACGACGAGAGCATCGGCTCCTGTTATTTGCATTTCCAATCTCACTTGTTGAATCTTCTCCTGCCACGTTCTGCCGGCGTATTCCATGGCGAACGGATAGGCGCCGTAGGCATTGTAATTCGGTCGATCTACTTGCCAGATCAGGTCTACCAAGTTGTTCCGAACTGCTACCAATCGTACCGGCGAATCGGCTGAACAAAAATTAGCGTGTAACTGACATATGAATCGTTTAATGGTCACTTGAATAACGAGAGGTTTAGGCACATGTTTTCCTGGCCTACTTATTATTACCTAATTCTGCTTCCCATTCTTGCCATGTGAATGCAGGAATTAGCATAGGGTCGGCGCCAATTCGCGCCTCCGAATGATTAACAAATTCTCGCTTCAACCATTCCGTGATCGTAGGCACCTACAAAAAAACAAGGTCATCATTTTTATTAGAGCAATACGAGATGATTATACCACATTACAAATTGTCCTAAAATTCAATTTAAAATAGTGTAGTTGTGTACTTTGGTACGGGTACTACTACATTCATTAATGTTTCATTGGATTAAAAAAAAAAAAAAAAAAAAAAAAAACTCCTCGGAAAACCCACTTCTCCCAGGCCTCCCGTGCTGGGCACGGAAGGTGAACGATCATCGATTACCGGGGCCCGAATAAAATCGAGTTCCCGAGTCGTCCTCAAGCGTCAAGGAATAGGGTTACATCTCCTCATCGTGGCTGAATCGACTCGACTTGTTAAGTAGAGAGAATGTGAAGATATACTACAGAAATGATCCTGCGAGGTATGATCTTAATTTTAACCAACATTTGCCGGCCCCTTATACGGCTCCAGCAACCATTCGTTTGCGAGAAACTCCTCGACACTCGCGCCATCTGACGGAGAGCCAACGAGTGAAATTTGCGGCAACTGTCAAAGACAGACGGAGTCGCGGTACGGTATTTCACATAGCATTGATTCTGTCGTTATTGTCATTGTCATTATTATTATTGTTATTATATTTAGATAATCGACTCACGTATTCTCGACTTTGTCTCATGAGCATCCAGTTACAATCTAGTTGTTGGTCAGCTTGAAGATGATAACGACCATCGGTCCAGAGAACGGCCTTATTCGAGGTAACAAGCGCCTCTCCGGCACTGCCGTAAAAACCCGTGAGAAATTCTCGTCTCATGTCATGGGCTGCGACGGTCTCGCTCTAAATAGAATGAGAGGTCGAATGATTTAAAAAATTAGTATCAACAAAGTGTCATAGACCTCGCAAATTGTGTAATATCTCGAAGTCCACCACTCTATTAGGTCACTCCAATTGCATTATTCTTGAGCTCAGAAATGAAAACGTCTTGCACACGAGTCGTTAATTTATAAATTATTGCGCGATGCTCTTTCGGGGCAAAAGGTAGCGAGGGACTTCGTGCATTAAAAAAAAAATACCTCCGAAGGCCCTTCTCGGCCATGTACTACGAACCCGGCACTCTGAAAAGGTGAATCGTTCGTCATGTATACTCGTGCGATGAATAATAATAAATTGTCGTTGACTTGAAATCTCAAGCTAGCTTGTGCGAACAAGCATCAAGGAAACAAAATGTTAAATATTTTAAAGCATGCTTGCTGACCTGGTGATCGTCGTCTGATGTAACAATGTATCCGTCGAGAGGTGCATCTTGTACCGATGTGATACGGGTCATTTCGGATCTCAGCTGTCGCAATCTCATCGAGGAATCGACTCTGTCGGCGGGCTGATCTCCCCTTGCAACACCATCGACACAACTCGTTCTCTTTGACCCATTATAATTGACGGGCTGTTCCGAGATTGGGTAACAATGATGGTTCGCCGTCGAGCCTTAGTGAAAAAAAAAAATTAAAGAGATTGTGAGATTAAAAGTGGGTGAAAAAAAAAAAAAATCTGGAGGCGCCGGGTATCGATCCCGGTACCTCTCGCATGCTAAGCGAGCGCTCTACCATCTGAGCTACGCCCCCTGACGACAGAAAACTATCAATAACACATTCACATTTTCTTACCATTGGAAATAATGTATTGTCCTCTAAAGACACATTCAAGATTATTTTATCAGTGATTTGAATGTGCATACAAATAAACAATCTTACATACATAAAGAACTTTCCAGGGGAACAAAGAAGGACATATTATTTAATGAATTATATAAATCAATACAAATGATCATCTACTGTAAACGAAAGGTTTTGTCGGTCAGCTCAATATACATGTATCGATGTTCCATGAGAATCCAGAGGGTGCGTCGAGTGGTGCTTGCGTAATAGGGGCTCATGGAGAGTACGGAGGTAGAGAAATCTCTTTCGAATAGCGCAGAGACTCAAATCGAGTGTACCGTATCGTGTCAACAAGTTCGCAATCTCACTGTAATGAGCGATAACGATAGCAACGTTTATCGAGCCCGAGCAGTCACTGAATGTTAATATGAACGGCATGACTCCAAATGGCCGCAAGCCAACCATTGAAAAACTCGTTCGACAGCAGACAGCCAACTCGGTTCAACAGTGTAACAAGAGTGAAAGCCGAGGTCACCAGTTTCTCTCCACTTGGCAAATTCGTGTTTGTTTTCTTTCCCTAACGGGGTTTAGTTTGTGACACTGCGCCTCAAATGATTGAGCGAAACAATATATCTATACAGCGACGAGTGACCTCATACCTGAGCAGCACATTTAGACGAAAAGATTTTCAAAGAAAATGAAAATGAAAATGAAAAAAAAGAAAAAAAAAACAAACAAAAAACCAATTTTCCCCACTGATTAATGAATTAGAGTACGTTGAAGGATATTGTTAAGTTGGGCTCGAATAATTGAGATTCTGTGTACGAACGCAACAAGTCGCACTATTGCGCGACGTACGGATGTCCCATGAGAATCCAGAGGGTGCGTCGAGTGGTGCCTGTGTAATAGGAGCTTATGCAGCGCGCGGAGGCAGAAATCCGATCCGAATGGTGCAACGACTCGAAGCGAATGCACTGAATTAACGTTGCGCTCGAGGAGAGACTCTCGATAGCTCGGGAATTAAAGACTTTCTGCTAATAGGAATAATTATCCATTGGACGTGAAGATGCAAAGTACCAATGTCGTGCACGTGCGAATGAGCCTAGCGGGAATCCGTCATTCGAGAATCTCGTGTGAGGAAGTGCAGTCGACTCCGATGCAACCAGCAACGCGGAGTGAGGAAAGGTGAGGGTATCTTTCCGGTTAATTTTCCTCGTCATGCGGTAACACTTTCGAGAGACATCTCGGGCGACATGGTCGCCCGATACGCTATTGTTGCATCGCATGGCGCTACGAATTATCGTTCGATGGACAATATTGACCAAGCAATAGGCATACAAGACTACATGAGAATGAGCCGAAGAATGAGGCTTTAGAATCGCTCAATGTTCAACGAATATAAATTAATGGAATGGTAAAGCGTAGAAGATGCTGCGATGTATATGCGCAACGTCATATATGCCCGGAAATATTTCGCCGGTGATTGCATTATGGCTTGGCTGAAATATATTCGTAGCGATACGAAACTCGTTACGAAACTCGACCTTGGCGTTCAGGCAGCGAAGCGGAAGAGTACTATCATGATTGATCACACACAACATCGAGTAACTCGGTTTAATTATATGCGTCGATGGGTTCAATAAGAGCGAGTCAATTTTCACTTAGTCATGCGATTCGCGTATCTCGAATGTGGCGTAACTACGTGCTCGTTGCTTTCGGAGAGAAAAACTCCTCAAAGGACAAATTGTCCTATATCGGTGGCGGAAATTTTTAAATAAATTTTAGATATAAAATCGTTGGGGCTAATTGACGATCTAGTCGGTCGTTGTTAGGAAATGATCATAGCCGGTACTACGGGCACATTACACTGAATTCTCGAATATCTGTACCAGTAGCATTGTTCTCTCGCATCGGAAGAGTAGTGCACCGGGTGACATGTCATTACCTCCGCTTGGGTGTTTCAATATAACGAGCACGTGATCGTTAATGTTGTTGCGCAATGTCCTGTTCCCAGATTCGATTCCAAATGGTCACCCACCGTAGGATATAAAACTCGGATGATCGGACATTGAGCGCCAATAGTGACGGAATTATGGTACCGAACAGGTTGGCGATATGTTTTTTCCTGGCGACGTTAGGGTGGCGCCGGGCTGACGCCGGGGAAATCATCGTCGACATTCCTCAGGGATCTCTCAAGGGCATCAAGGCAACTACCGTTCTTCAAGGCAAACCGATGTACAGCTTCAAGGGAATACCTTATGCGAAACCGAACGTGGGTCCTAACAAATTTATGGTAAGAATAATCGTTATTTTAATCCGAGTCCCTTAAATTGAGAGACAACGTGTTTATCACTATCGATCTATTTAATACAGCTTCCCGAAGCCGCGGATCCTTGGAACGGCGTCCTCGACGCCACTCAGCATAAATCCACCTGTGTCTTCTACTGCATGGTCAGACAGGGCCTCTTCGGCGAGGAGGATTGTCTATATCTCAACGTCTACACTCCGGAAGTTAATAAGGATGCCAGAAAGGCTGTTATGGTATTTTTCCACCCTGGTGGCTTTAACGGTGGCTCCGGTGATGACGATATTTTTGGACCGGACTTCTTGGTTGAGCACGATGTAGTCGTCGTCACGATGAATTCTCGACTTGGCGCAATTGGTAACTGCACGCATTTTACTGATAGATACATCTTTTAAGTTTACCAATTTTTTTTTTTTGTTTGTTTTTTTTTTTTTTTATCACAAAAACAAATAATTCAAGGTCGGACAATTTTTTTTCGGATTTCTAAATGAATGCAACAAATTTGTAAAATATGCCTTGAGTTGATTGTGCATATGTGAGGATATGATTAAATATTTTGGTCAATAAGGTTTCCTGAACACCGGCGACGCAAGTGCACCAGGAAATGTCGGTCTCAAGGATCAAGTCATGGCTCTCAGGTGGATCAAGGACAATATATATCATTTCGGAGGTTGTAAGGACAGAGTGACAATCTTCGGTCAAAGTTCGGGCGGTGCAACGGTTCAATATCACATGATGTCCCCAATGTCACAAGGTATCATACGTCGGATCGAGAAGTCGAAATCTGTCTAAAAATCGGCGATCCTTTGTTAAGGTTTATTCAAGGGCGCAATACAACAGAGCGGTTCGCCGCAGGCTTCATGGGCCTACAATAATATGCCGAGAGAAGCTGCATTTATGCTTGGTGAAAGTTTGGGAGTGAAAACGACCGACAGCGCTGAGCTTGTGAAGAAGCTCGCCGAATTTTCCGCTAAAGAATTGGTGGACGCCAGTGCACAGATTGCTAAGACAGGGGTAAGTTGAACAGGCATTTTTATATCATACGTGGAATAAAAACAATTCATTATTTTTTTTTTTTTTTTTCACTATACGGAACTAGTTCAATGGTTTCATGCATCTATTCATACCATCGGCCGAAGCGAACGTTGGTCAGGAAATATTCTTACCAGCTGATCCATGGGAATTAATAAAGTCGGGAAAAATAGCGGACGTTCCACTCATGACCGGTTTGAATGCCGACGAAGCTAGCTTCTGCAGTGGCAGTGAGCAAAATACCCGATAAATTTCCTGTGATATATTAATTGCAGCTTTTAAATTTTTCAACTGTTACACAATTGTTTCAGCGGTGTTGGAACACGCCACCATGATAGATGATAACTTCGAACTGTTTATTCCTACCGACTTGAATATTACCGACCAGGCGAAGCGAAAGGAGATTGGTGAAGCTATCAAAAAATTCTACATGAATGGACAACCCGTGTCCAAGGATACCACCCAAGAAATCACTAATGTAAATTGTCTTGATCTTGTATCCACGTGAAAGCCTTATCATTGTAGGAAGAATTTCGTATTAGTTAGTAATTATTGCAGCTTCTCACGGACGTTATGTTTGCTTACGGACATGCACTCAGTACGAAGATCATCAATAGTCGAAACACCGCGCCTGTTTATGAGTATTTATTCACATTCTATGCCCCATTCGGTGTGATGAAAAGCCTCTTCGGAGTGGAGGAAGGTAAGATTTCAGTTAGCCGTATTTCAGCATGTCAAAAAAATTATATCTCAATTTTTTTTATTTGTATATGCAAAACAGGTGTAAGCCACGGTGACGAATTGACCTATGAATTCTACTCCAACGCCTTCAAGAACAAACCGGAGCCTGGAACACCTACGGAAAAAATGATCAAAATCTTAACTGAGCTATGGACCAACTTTGCTAAAGAATCGTGAGTGACATCATCGAAATCCATAAAATAGGTTCCTGCAATGGGTATAATTGCCTCCATAAAACTTTTACGCACAGAAACCCTACTCCCAATACGGACGGAATCGTCAAAGTAACGTGGGAGCGTAAGGGCAATGACGACAATTACTTGGAAATTAATTTGGAGCCGACTATGAAAAAGGGCATGCTGAAAGACAGAGTTAGCTTTTGGGCAGATATTTATAAAAACGTTCTGGGCGATTACTCGAAACTCTTTACGTAAGCGATTATCTACACTCTTCGGTATCTCTCGACGATGTACCATATTCTGGCAAAACGATAAATAGATGTTTTCTCGTTATAAATAAATGAACGAAAGATAAGAATAATTAAACCGACAATCAACTGGTCTATTCGCGATTTTTATTCGAGGTAGAAAAAAAAAAAAAATTCTATTTCAGCGATCTCGCGTATGCAGGATTATTGCGAGCCGATCGATGGCGTCGCACATATTCCTTGGGGTTGCGTTTCGGCTTTCCTCGCTTCTCGGTATTGCTGCAGTCATTGCTTCGTCACTCGCTCCGTTGTCTAGAAGCAATCAGGATACCAGAAAGTCGCACCGGTCTCGCGTGCAAGCCACACAGCGATTACATTCCGTGTACGAAGCGTTGTACGTACGGAAAGTGCTGGTGTGCAGCCGCAGTCGAGGAGAACGTCTAGCGCTACCAACTCCGTCGTATCCTAGACAACGCTCTAGCATGACTCCATCGGTTTCTTCGACCTTGTCACATTTTTTTTTTTTTGCTTCTTACAGCGAAATTATGCGACATCATTTTTTATCGAGATTGACGATGGCGCTCGGTTGATGTTTCCCAAGTTAAAAGAACTATTCTATTATTCAGTCAAATTAGAGGACACGCCAGATGAATCCAAACCGAGATTCGGTACACGGGCGTCCGAATGTTTTGGTAGTCGCCCCGTTCGACGATTCGCCACTCACGTTCATAGCCCGGCTTGAACAAGCCTGCAGCCGATCGAGAAAGTATCATTTCCCTTGGTTCTCAGGTTGGTCCATGGAAGTCATCTGGGAGGAGGTCGGATTATTTGTATTCAGCATCGTCAACGAGGAACCTTTTCCATCTACTCTCGTCTCGCAGCATTCTGTTGACTCCAGTGTGTTCCTTCGCGTAATTAGTTTTTTTTTTTTTAATGCTCCATTGTCTTGGCTAATAAACAGACTCTCATAGCAGAGATCATCGAAATTTCCGCGAATGAGTTGTCAGAAGCCCAAGAAATTTCGCTCGGCATTTGGCTTCTTCGGGGAGATGGCATGAAGATGCTGGACAAGTGGACCACGTCTTAAGATGACGCCCGACATCGGTGGATCAGGATTCCATGAAGCGAGTGCTGGTAGCTTTTTTCAATGGAATGCCGACTGGACCAGTTTGAACCCTCCCTGTGTACAAACTGGATACTTCTCGATCCTACCATCGCCCGCTCGTCTCGAATCCGGTTGTACGACCTTTTCGATGTGTTTTCCACTGCCATTAAATTACACACACATCGAGATTAGGATTCGCTCTCCTTGCCGAGGCTTGCATAATGCATCGGAGTAATTGGAGGCTGTAGGGAATAGCGGGGCAAAATGGACTCGCGCCCCCCATTTGACACGAGACTTTTTCTCATGTCCCGTTTAAAATTGGTAAGGATAGTCCGTTTTGTCCCGCTCTCCCTTGTGTAAACTAATTGATTCTGCAGACCGTGGATCTGTCCGTTATCCCTCGCAATGCGTGTCCGTATTTTCGTAACGAGTAAGTTCTCACTCTGGACTGTGGGAACAAGCATTTCTCGGCTCCTTCCAACGCATATGCCTCGAGGCCGTTCTCTCTCTCTCTCTCTCTCTCTCTCTCTCTCTCTCTCTCTCTCTCTCTCTCGAGTTTCACTTTCGTTCAAACCGTTGGCTAACCACTCGCTTTCACGTTCGCAGAAGATCAGGGCAGCAGAAATTATGGTAGCAGCTTAACCGCACAGAGCCCCTCTACCTGCCCTCCCTTCCCCCCCTCCCCCCCGCCCCCCCCCAGTAGGTTTCTCGCAAGCCTTGTGTTGAAGGGAACTTCCATGACCGCTTTCGTCCATCTCTACAATGGAACCACTGCTTTGAGAAACGCTCGACGATAATTAAAGCCATATAGGGTTCCATTGTGCACTAACCCGATGAACTTATTGTCTGAAAAACGACATTTTTTGTTTGTTTCTAAGACTGATCAAACCCAGCCCTGTTCAAAGTATCCTGTTCGAAATGGTAAGGAGCGGCATATTTGTGATGTGCGAAGTTCTCGTTCGCCAATCGACAGTGTCGTGAGCGGTGAAATCTTCGGCTTCCAGTATATACAGGAGAGAGAGTGGTTTCAGCGGTTCGCGTCTCGTGATGATCTTCAGCGTCCGTCTAACAGGATATCATAGAGTCGCAGCAACGTCGATGCGTCATCTCGACGTTCTCCCTTGTATTTCTGCACCCATCAGTATTTTTTTGTGAATTATCTCGTTTCTTATGCGTACACTACCGATGTACCGTGAGAATCGTTCAGGGGTGAAGCGAAGAATTTTCGATCAGCGGTACATGCATACGAGAAATTACAACAGGGTGTGCGCGACCACTGTATATAGCTCGTACATGCGAAAGCCGCTGAGGAGAGTTCTCCGGGCAAAGCACACAGGGGTTAAAAACATTTACCGATCTTCCGGACGCGAACTCCCTAATGAAAACGTTTACTTGGTGAATGCTGGCAACCGCAACGAAATACCCGGAAACTAGGCAACCGAGAGGATTGCGATAGGACAAGTGTGCACAGGATAAAGAGATATATGCTTGATTAATACCGAGAAAAAAGTCGTGATTTTGAAGCCGGAAGCGAATGTCACTGTAGTTGAAAACAGATTTTCAAATCGGTAGTGACGTATTACCAATTGCAACACGAATGAGAATATTCTAACCTTTCCAGTATCATAAACGGTAGCTATCGAGGTGTCGTTGTCAGGTGACAGCACGGGAAACAACAGACTCTAAAGATCAAGCGGCGGCCCAAAAGCCATGAATGATCTTCCAACTTTATTATATATATGTCTAATAATATAATTGTTATGTTACACTGCCTAAATATTATTGTTCGTATTCGGTAACTTTAGTCAAGACGATTCATAATGACGACTCATTTCATTCGATTTGTTTGTAATTCGAAGCAATCCCAATTTCGCGGTATTTACCCGTTCAGCGTGGGGATGCGCCCGGCGGGGTGCGCCCGGCTTTTCAAGCATCAGGCGGTCGGCCAAATGAATCGATATTAACCTCCACACATGCAGAGGAGTTGGTGGTCCCCCACCATCGTACTCGCGTGACGCGTATATCGGAACGATGTCAAGCGGTGAAAAATAAATAAATAAAAATAAAAAACCACAGCACGCCGCGAACGAAGAATGGAAAAAGTATAAATCGAAAGCGGAGAAGTGTGAGAGGCAGAGGTATGGAGGTGATGGAGCGAGAGGGTTCATCAAGCACCCCGATGTCGTGGCCCCCGGTGGGGGGGGGGGGGGTGGTGGTGGTTAGGGTGAACGGACCCTCGTCGGTCATGCTAGCCTGGTGACAGTGAGACGCGGGGTTGCTTAAGTGGCCCTGCCTAAGCTCGGCTATACAAGGATCCGAGAATCTCCGTCTCGAGGCGCAACACCACAAAGAGTCCAACCCGATGAAAAAGATGCGGGTTACCTTTTTTCCGGCTTCTTTCGAGGACCCAAGCGTCGCGGATGCCCGCCATCGAGCCAGGGTAACATGGACGAGAGGAGGTCGACGGGAAACGATAGTAGCCGTCACGGGGGAGAAACATAAATCTATAGATACATCAATAGGGTTGGCATAGAAAATACGAAGGGTAATTTGTACATCTACATATATGTATAGGGGAACGGTTCGATACAGTACAGTATTGGTATGAATAGCGAAATATTTTGTATCGGTGCGAACCGGTAAGCATGACGAGTCGGGGACTTTTCGTGATTTTTCAACGGTCCAAACGACCGAGGAGGGTGCGAGAATTGTGCTCGTAAATTTTGAGGTTGCACGAGCTCCGTTGGCTCTTCATCCCATTGGCCGATGTCTCGAGGAAACTATTAATTCTGCAACGTGGTTGGCGCATCAGATTCAGGCGGCTACACGTTCAAGGGGGTTGTACTGGGGTCTCCGGGCAGCGTCGTTATTGGTAACCAACGCGACAAGGAGGTCCACCGGATCTACCTCCTTAACAGGAACGCAGAATCATAGCCGAGGCTTCGCGTAATAATCCTTAATAACCAAAATCACTGCGACGAAATTTTACGTGCGTCTTTTCAATTGTTATCCAAGATTCATGAGGGTCTCTCGGCTCACCGGACAATGTAAATGGCTTTCAGTTAAAGTTATTAAGGGAAATAATAACATCGTGGAGTCGAATCTAAGTAACAAAATTGAATTGAGATAAATAACTAACAATAACAACTAAAAATTTTGCAACCTCTCCTCATACTTTGCATATTTACATTCAACACAAAAGCCCTTGGCTGACAATTTTTAAAACGGTTTTCAAGTGCGACGACGTTGATCCGTTTGAGAGAAGAGTACCCCTTTTTTTAATTCCTTCCCAATCGATAACCGATAAATAGACAGGGCTGTCAGTCGAGAAATAGGAGTTCCCGATTGATTCTCGTAGCCGGACGGCATACCAGAGTTAGAGCTGTACGGCTTTCCTGCGCGGCAAGGGCTTTTGGTGTTTGGTTCTCTGCATAGAGTGTTCTGTACGGTGACTCTCTGAGACCGTTCCTGCTGGGGGGTGAGAATCGATAAATCGAACCTCGAGGATGAGTTCGAAGTTGTCGGGCCGTGGAAACTCGACCGGAAATGGAACAGGATGTCATCAAGATCAGCTGGTGTGAACCAATATCGTCGATAGCCGTTAGCCTTATCGGCTTTCAATATGCTAGGCGCTCTGGACCCTCTTCGACGTTGGCTCTCCACTATGAGGCGAATGAAGCCTCATACGCACAGAGCATTGAGAATCCTAGCACGTTCCTCTAAACTCGGTTTTTTTCATTACACTCGAGCAACCGGGATGCTTCGTGGTTTGTGTTTATTGGAAAACAAGGGCGGTTTGGTAATAGGATAGCACGAAGTTGACGCTGGTGGCATCAACCCCTGCGAACGAGGGGTAGTCCGTCTCGGACGCCACGTCAGCAGAGTCATCCCCTCGACGCACCTTTCGACGAAACATTCTATACAGCGCATAGTATCTCTACAGGATCAAAGACCGAACACCCGGCACCCTGTGACAGAGGCATTATTATAGCGAGTCTCGGAAGGGAACCGGACGGTATTACAAACGAACGGTTTCTACTTGGAGTAAACAAAAAATAAGGACTATCGTGAGAAAAACTTTATTACCATGTGTGTGTTGTAGGAACGAGCGTGACGGTAAATACTAGTAAAACGTGCGTCTACGTTTTACTTAATCATTTTTTGTTTTCTAATGTTTGAAACAATATAAAGAAATACATTTTGTACAATTTGTCTTCGATATCTTTTGTAATTAGATGCCATTACCGAACAGGATATCATAGTTCACTTTTTTCATTCGCATGTAGAACGAGAATGGTCAATGAGATTAAAGAAGTTCGAGGAGGTGGCATGTACTGGGTTGGACGATATTAGAGGAGCATCAAACAGAGCGAGGGATGCTCATCGTTGATTGATCGACGAGTTTATACATACGAATATACTGGATAAAGTGGTGAAAAGGTTGGGGCAGAGAGGTTCGGTTTGAATCGAAGAGACCGCGGGCGCCCTTTACCGGAGAGAAAAAGCAAAAAAAAAAAAAAAATAAAGCCGGTCGTGAATCCCGGTTGAGCCCTCGATGGGAATATATGGGTTAGAACGGACGCAACAAACATGGATCAGGATAGCAAGATCGTCGAAGCAGATACTACACCAGTTCGGAGATGATTATCTACTCTGAGGCTACTGTAATAAAAGATATAATATTTTTTAGTAATGACAACAACAAAAATCGTCAACCAATTATTATTCTTCGAATAAAAATTACTCGAGTGTAACCTTAGCCGATAAATAAAACAAGATTAAAAGAGGAATGTTGATTCCCTCTATGAAAAATCGAGACGGCGTGACCTGTATTATTCAGTATAATCTGCACTTCTGTCAGCTCAAACGGTGTAAACAGGAACCCGTTCAGTTTGCTGTTATCCAGGAAAACAGAAGGCGAAGGAACCAGTACGTCGATGTCAGTTGAAAGCTGTAAGCGCACCGCCACCGCTGAGAGGCTACGTTGCCGAGATTCCCGAGAGACGTTTACGCGACATGCCAACCTGATATGTCGGACGACATTTTGTATTGAAAAAAAAAATATCGAACCGCGATATGAGTAAAACCGTGTCAATCGTGACGAGGTTGCCAAACGGCGATATTAGCGGCGGGCTGTTCAAGGTCATCGTCGAATAATCTCCCTTATCTTGGCACGTTAATCATCGTGGATAACCATTAATCGCCACTCTGATGAACAATCTCGATAAGGTGATCAGCGTCCCCACACCAAACGCAACCTAAACTGCGCGTGTCAGGGAGAGAACGGGGTGGTAATGAGGTTCAACCTTGTTAACCTCATTAATCGTCAACAGTGGGGTTTTAGTGTGTAGCTGGATACACATTTTCCGAGGGCTATAAATATGTTTCGTTAATGCTCATAACTCCGTGAGTCGTAAAACCGGAAGTACGTGCCGATTTCGCACAGACGCACCGGTAGTATCTCGGGTAAATTATTTGAGGGTCGCGTACGACCAGCAGTTTATTTATCGTTGGCTGGGGTTATTACATATGAGAGAGATACAAGTGGTAGACACTCGGTAGGAAAACCCGTACGTTTCACCTCTATGGTAACCTCTACCGGTAACAATAGCCATTTTTTGTTTACAGATATTGGATAAGTGACAGCGAAACGTATCAGGAACGTATGTTACGTACGAGGGTATGCGAGGCTGTTTGCCGTACGTAAGGCTCAGAAGGATCGCCGTCCGACTTCGGGATCGGCATTAATTAGGGTAGAACAATAGAGAACGCGATTTTTAAACAGGGTCGCATCGCGAACAGGAGGTCGAGGCGTGGGTGACGTATCGCTGGTCGATGCCAGCAAAATCAATGGTATAGCCGACTAGGCAAGTGTCTGTCTCACGATCAATGCACGGAAATCAATATTCTTTTGCTTTGTGCACAATAAATCTTTGATGATGTAGCGGACAAACAGCCGCAGAGATATTCGGTCTCTTGAAGTTAATTAAGGCAATAGAAGACAACCGAGACGTATTATAAAAATGTTTATTTTCAAATCAAAAGGAGCAATTAATTATTTGTAACTAAGCGTTATCTGCATGGTCATCAATCAAGAGAGGTGCTACAATGTAAAATATATATATACATATATATATATATATATATATTCGTACATTTAACAAACTTTTCAATAAATCTTTGTCATTGTTAACGTAAATTGTTAAATATGTTGGCAATAATGTTTGTCATGTGTGAAGACGTTCTTTACCGTTTTTACGGTCAGTCGCCGAACCGTGGGCAAAGGAATGAGCGTCACCCTTTCGGTAGTAATACACCTCGGTACATCAAGGACAAAGGGAGTAAAGGGCGGTGCGTCGTGATATCAAGGAATCAGCCACCGTAGGGAGTCTACTTGGGGCCAGAGGGTTTCCCCATACGTGTGTACGCATTGCCGGGGAACAATACACTTTAGTCCCCACGGCATCGGGTCATTGACATCCCCGCGAGCGTGTGTAATTACACGAAACTGCGAACGCCCTGGTCGACGCGATTACGAGAGGATACGATCTTGGAAGTTCGACTGGTCGCCGAGCACCGAGTGGTTTAGGCTCACGCACTGCCGAACGGACGTACGTTATCGGGATAGCATGATCGAACGACCCTGCGCGCTTCTTTGACGTCTCCGCGACTCCTGCTTTCCCAGGTGGGCTTTGCCGATGCTGGTAAACTACCCAGCTCGTTAGGGAGTTACCGTACATTATATCGATAGTAAATAGTGAGGGCTGAGCATCTTTTCCTCATGTCAATGGTGGTACAGCATCGAGGATCGAAGTTGCCACGATGTTAACGATCACCGTCGGCATAAGCTTCGACGCGGTGTTGTAGACCCCGACTTGGCCCAACCTATCGACGATCGTTTAAACGCTTCTGGGTTTACCCCTTTTCGGACGAGGGCGATGCCTGACTGCGGTCCAAGTGTGCACGGGACGCATAAAGATCGGGGTTCTCTCGCGTACCGCTTTGCCATGTTATGGTGCTTGAAGCACGCCCTGCACAAGCTGTCCCTCTATCACTCAATATAATAGCTCAAATTAATAAATTCAAAGAGTATCTGTTCGCTCCACCCGACCCAGGACAAGGCTCCTAATTTGTCCCCAGCGTCTGCAATATTATAGACTCCAAGGTGTCCTGGAATATTATAATCTTTTTATTAACTTTTTCATCTTTTTTTTTTTTTAAACAATACGCAGGTGCTGGAATAAAAAATCGTACGAGTGAAGTAGTTTTTTCGTCCCATCGACGTTTTTTCCTCGTTATCGCGTGTGGCACGCACATGCGTCATCTTGTCGACGCACGCATTATTAGGGTTGCATGATGATGTCTGCCGAATCATGAATGTTTCTGTACGCACAACACATGCACGCATGATACTCGACAGATCTCAGTCAACCGGACACCTCGGGGGACCGTCTGTCGGCCGTCGGTTTGGTCCGCCTGTCCCCTTGGTGCTTTCTTCCGTGGTACAACCTCTCTCGTGCTATGGCGACGATGACGGCAATGACGCTATTCGATGTACCTGAGGTAGAGAAGCGTAACCAAATCGTCGAACAAAGAAAAAACATGCCGTGCAACAGGAGAGCATGACGGGCGAGAGGGATGTTTCGCGACTGTAGGCTTGTGGAAGGGAAACCACTTGTTTTATTGCGCCCTCATCGCCAAGGACAATGTCGGGGGGTCACGGATATGCTCCAAAGGTAAGTCTCCTTCGGAAGAGATGGAGCGAAGCCATTAAATGTTTTTTTTTGCGTTACTTCCGTTCAGTCTCAACACAAAATGGTAAAAAAAAAAAAAACAAACAAAAGCTTTATAACTTTGAATCGATGAATTGTCATCTCTATTACAATACTCAAAATGAAATGTGAAAACAATTGAGATTTCACCTCGTATTACATTCTTATTGGCAAGTACATTTGGAACGATGACTTGTTAGGTTGGACTCATTGAATTAATACATAAAAAAATAATATCGGATCTTGACTCGATTGAAGCGCGTTGTACGAGGAAGGGTGGGGCAAAACGGAGGTCTTAAAATTGAGGTTTTCGATTTTTAAAAAATATTTCCGAACCAGTCCATTTTGCCACGCGTGTTGATTCTATTTTACTCTTCCCTGCATTGAACGTTCGCGCACCGGAGTGTACGCTCGGCCCGGGTGGATTCAAGGGTCCGTGAAAACTTAAGCGCGACAAACGCTTGACCGACCCTGGACAATGGCGGTGAGAACTTGGACGAGGGTAATAATCAGGAATACAGGAGCTAGAAGCTGGCAAGGATTCCGTCTGTTCGCCGGATCACTCGCGGGAGGTTTGTGAACTTTTCTTCATTAATAAACACGTGGCAAGGTTATTGATTCACGCGGCTGTGTTGCTTTGCCAAAAATATGTCAATAATATTGGGCCGCCCAAACAAAAGAAAAAGAAAAAAAGGATGACAAATACCCAGATGCTTCTATTATATTTTATTAAGATGACGTTAAGAATGTTACCATATTTTCCTCGAATATCGCCCAGTGAATCAAGGGTACTGTAAAATAATCAAGAGTGCAGAAGGTTCGTGGTGCGTTGTTCGAACGGCAAAGTGCAAATTCGTTCTAAGCTATCTTGAGGCTAGTATTTAGCAGCGGGAAACACGTGTATCACGGATTAGGCGATTCTGAAAGAGGATTAGGGCGAGAGATGATCAAGGAAGTGTCGGACCGAGTTCTCTCGTCCTGTTCCCGTGCCGCCTAGGAATGCGCAGTACCCAGTATCAGAAGCGGCACAGACGCCGACTCCGGACATACCGATGAGCCCGCGTAACGGGGGCGACGTCCCAGAGGACACTATCCGTAATAATATCGGGCGCGTCCGGAATCAGTGGAAGATTAGTAGAGCGGTTTAGGGATGTCGGTGGACCACGAGTCGCAGACGACGCGGCGTTGTTAGTAAACCGCGGCTTAGAAACAACCGGATAACACGATCGACGAGGAGGTGGACGGTTGAACTAAGCGAGCTTAGGATAACTCTCCGCTACGTATCTCTAAACCGTTATGCCTGCTAGCCGCGCGCTCGATGTATACCTACGTCGTACTAACTACTACTACTACTCACTATTACTCAGTGTATCGTGCATCCGGTCAACACGTAACCATTCGTTGAATCTTTTTTTTTTTTTTTTTTTTTTTCCATGAGATATTATGCGGCGGATTTTTTCTTCTTCGAGGTTTATAATGTGGACGGGATTAAAGAATTCTTTTTGAAACGCCTCGAGCACGCTCGCGGACGTTCGATGATTCTATTCTTTACTTTTTTTTTTTCTGCATTTACGTTTTTATGCTAGGATTCTCTGTTAAAAAGTTATAAATTATAGGGATGCTAGAAGGTGGATGGGCGGGATTGGTGGCACACTATTAAGCCATGAACCTTTTACTCTCACGATTCTGCCGGAGTACACATAGACTAGCGTCGAAAAAGGGGCGCGATATAAACGATCGGACCTCGACACTATTGAGGATTAGTTAACTGCGTTTCGTGAGAGGCTTTCGCTTAAGTAAAATGACATTCGTGAATTTTCCGTGGACGGATCGACGAGGCTGGGGCGTTGCCGATTTTATTACGTTGCTCGTTTTTCATACGGAATATCTTTCGTTAATCCTCTACCTTACTGTATTCTTCGAGTAGTGAATCATGTGTCCTTATAGAACATTCCAAGACCCATGGAAATTGAAGAGACGAATATCGGAAAGAAAAAAGAAAATAAAAGTTGTGTTGGAGGCGCCGGGTATCGATCCCGGTACCTCTCGCATGCTAAGCGAGCGCTCTACCATCTGAGCTACGCCCCCTGAACGACTTCGTAATCTCATTACGCGCACTAAAATTAATCACTCAGTCGCATGATCTGTATTTCCATCGTAATGTTATGTAAACAATAATAATACAAGATAACAGGGTACAATTCATCCCCTTTTCTTCGGAACATTTACAAATCGCCTCCGGATAAATATAACTGCTATGTTTAAAATACTAGCGGTTGTCTGGCTCGAGCGGGAGCCACAATAACATCCAGTCAATTTATATAATTGACTGATATACTAACACTATAAAACCAGCGAATTTAACAATTAAAAAATATTTTTCGCATGTATCTTATTTCTGTCTGTGCTAAACCATAGTTTCAGCGAGGTTGATTCCATACAAACTTTTTACTGTGATAATGAAAGAAATATTAAAAATTGCAAATAATTCAGAGTCGTTACGGACATTTTAATGGCTTCCGTCTCTTGGGGAAATTTCTCGCTTTTCAATCCTTTCCCATCGAAGGGAGTTAATGCGCCCCTTGCGGATAACAGAATATGCATTAATGGAAAATATAACCAGTGACAATTTTCCGCCTCCATTAACAATGACTATGGTTCGCACAGGAGCTTTGTAACGTTTTAACATAGTATAACCGGATCGGTTATTATATAATGAACATGATATTTGTTTGTCTTCATGCCCCATTTGTTCTTTCGCGCGGTGTATAAATTTCACCCATAAAACGGCACGGACGTTGGAAAGTTGGAGGGTTCGATTCCTAGTATGTCTTCAATAGAATGCAACGGCCATCGACACACTTATGTATCATCGTTATCCCGATAGATACATGGCAGCTAGACCGAGGCCCCCCATTAGACAATAAAAAGGGGAGTTCGACGGGAGGATATGGTGCACCGGTGTAGCAACGAGGGAAAGAGCAATAACTACATACAAAATACTGCGGTAACCTCAACCAGGAAAGCAGCAAGATTGTTCTCTGTACTGAATTAAAACTATAATGGATGGAAATATGTTACTTCCGGTTTGAAAATCTCATTTTCGACCGGAAATGACGTATGACGTCTAAAAATGAGATTTTCAAGTTGAAAGTGACACGTTTCCGGTATGACGGCACTTCCGCAAGTGACGTATTTCTGGTAAATCTCCGGAACTTAATATTTTCGGCTTTTGAATTACATAGTCCATAAGGAGGACGCGAAGCGCCCGAGCCACAAACTGCTAGAAGGTTATATATTGGATTTAGAGAGAGAGAGAGAGAGAGAGAGAGAGAGAGAGAGAGAGAGAGAGAGAGAGAGAGAGAGAGAGAGAGAGAGACAGCGAGGGAGGTGGAAACGCCGAGCAGCGAAAGAGAGGAAGGGTGTGGCGACGTCCTGTCAACCTCCGTCACCGTATGTCAGCCTGCTACTCGACCTGCCCTCTTTTCCGATAATTTACCACTCATTAACATAAACCACCGGCACATGTTCGTCGATGACGAAGATTCACGGATAAACGTGAAACAAGATGCCTGGACCGTTGCAAAAATCCTGAGATGTCGGACCGGTCGGGGATTTCAGCATCCAACGAATGCGCACTCCTTACTTCGCCATGCGGCCCTGCTCGGATTTTTCTCTTATTGTCCAATATCTCGCTTACCGAACCCCGAATTACACCCCTTCACCCTTCGCCCTTCTCCCCTCCTCACTCAACGTCATTCACATCCATGATTATTGTACTTCCGATTAAAACGATGAATTACCGTGACGAATGTCGAGGAGGAACAAAATTTATCTGCGTCGTGGCTCTAATCATATGCGCGCGCTGTATTCAGCAGCGTGCCGATGGTAACGTCCTGGAAAATTAGGAATACGGTGCGGGGAATACCACACTGCGCTACGAATCCTGAATAATTTAAACCAAGCGAATTGTTCTGTGTAATATAGATAGTGCACATTGTGATTATACTATATGACCTCTCTCTCGTCACGCACTCGACCGCACGTACTTTCCGGCGAGTTTGGCATGCCGACAGTTCTCTATACTCGATTCCATTAGTGTTATTATTAATAAATTGAGCTTTCCCTCTCTCTCTCTCTCTTTCGAGCTTACTCTCTACCGTAGTAAGTATTCTATGCGTGGAATCAAAATAAAATTGAATAGATCTCTCCAAGTTTCGGGACGTACGACACTAGAAGTGTCATACTATGTACACTCAAAGCGTTATTCTACATTTCAATACATCTTACGACGTTGCACCTTCGTAGTTGAGCAGTGTGTGAAAGCTTTTTTTGTTTTTTGTCAACACTGAACGGTCTCTTCCTTGTGAGGACATTAACGTTACGTTATATATATATATATATATATATATATATAATATAAAAAGTTTTCGCCGCCGTGTCAAGATTCGACGGGGGGGAGAGGGGGAGGGACAGTACTTGGATGGGTGACCGCGGTGACCCATCCAAGTATCGAACCCGTCTTTTGAAGTATTACGCGCGAGCCACAATAACCCGCTAGTATATATATATGTATATATATATATGACATTAACGTTATATTAAATATAAGAAAAAAAAAGAATTGCACACAACCGATTTGGCTGGAAAACACAAATCCGTGGAGAAATTAACAATTCGTACATTTTCGCGATACATGTTTTCGAACAATGCGGGCTTTGTGGGTTTTAGTCCGAATGAGTTTCATGCGCGCACGGCCTTTCTGCCAGAACAGGCAACAATCGTAGCTTGCACAGTGTCGGTCATTCTGTATCTCGGCAGCCTCTTCCACTTCCAACCAGCAGCGACAGCCACGGATAGTTTCGAGGGCCAGAAAAAAAATAGCATCTTGCCGTGGTTTAGGCGCCTTTAAACAACCAAGTTTCATCGATCGCGAATATTTTTAAAAATTTGTTTTCTTTCAAAAGGATGAATTTTGTTTGAGGGTAATCAAGCATGTTTACCGATGTTCGGTTTGCATTATATCGAATGCTATTTACCTTACCTTACCATCGATGATTTATTTATTAATTTTTATTATACCGAGTGCAAATCTCCATCACTTTGACTGTGAGGACATCGTCGAGTTTGTTCGGCATTAATTTCGGGTCGCGATAGATGATCGATTGGGTTTACGTTTTCTGACGACGGCATGCCGCATATTTGACTCGTCGTGCTCTGAACGTCGATCCGACACGCGTTTCGACAATCTTGCAATCTCGAATCTGTACTCCATTCGCTATAGACCCTTCTCTGCGAATAACTCGAGTAGGCCGGCTAGAACGAACTCGATATTAATAGTTCAAGCTACTGGTCGCCTCTTGTAACGCGAGTAAAACGCAAGCTAGATGTTCCGACACTCGGAGGTAAAAGGCTTGGCGCCACTACATAGTAGGCTACATTAATTGTGCACGCTCCAAATGATTAAGCCGTGAAATAATTTGATCGACGACTGAATAAAATCGCCGCTGATGCCGGAGCGAAACGAACGAGAGACCCGCCTTGGACATTCGGAGCGATTAATTCGCGTGCAATCTCCATGCATCGGCGCAGTCGACGTTTTCCTGGAAAGTACCGATGAGTATCTCTTCACTTGAGACGCGACGATTGGTCACGACGACGCGAGCTAAATCAATCCACTGTTGTAGCGAAAAAAAAAAAAATTCCGCAGCTCTCGTTCAGAGTTTTTTTTTCCTTCTTCTTAATTCGTTGCCGATGGTATCTCACGACTCTCGATTGATGATTATAGGTACGGCATAGCAAGGACATCATTATTCTCAGTTCGAAGGCAATGAAACTCGCCGGGAGAGACTCGACGATTTCTCTTGAATGAAATAAATAAATGTTACTTTTTTTCCACAAGATCATCATACTCTCTTTTTGCAATTTGCGAAAAGGCAGAACCTTTTCGCAAATTGCATATATTAATATAAGCGTGGAAGGGCGAACAAATGACGGAAGATTCGAATTCAGAGTTTACGGATTGTTTTGATAGCCCATACGCCTGCCTCGAATGTTTGTCTCATGACCGTCCGTTCTCGATCGGCATACACAGTGCGCCAGCTGAGTTTCATGTAAATTCATCAGCGGTCGCGATGTTCCTCATACGTAATTCGATACACGCGTCATATCGGGAATCACCTCAAATTATCGGTCTGTATGACAGTGAAACAATCATCGGTACAATAAATGTTCCACAATCGGTGAGAAATATTGATACAGATAGGTATAACGCGCTATTATGCTATTATTTTGCATTATTTTGCGAATTCGATAACTTCGATATTCGGAGTAAGATTCGAAGGTCGCTGTCGTTAGATTTCTTCTTTATTTTTGTCAGCAACTTCAATATCAACGAATGTGAAAGACCCCACCAAAGTGTAAATTTAGCCGAACGGCCGAGATTGTCGAGGAGTTCGGGAAGCACGGGGATGAGCATACGACGCTCTATATTACGGAGAAAGCTCTCGTGGGATGATGACGGTGGTGTTAGTGGAAATGGGCGTAGTGGAGGTGACGACGTTGCCGCGTTCCCGAGAAGGTTGGTGGGCCGCGAGAATTGGGTCGGCGCGTAAATTCACTGTGTCGCGTCGGCTTTGTGTCACCGCAGAAAACAAAATTAAACAAATAAACTATGACCAATCACAAAAATAATATTAAAATTCGTTGATATACCGCAAAAGTTAAATGGACAATTTCAAAATTAAAGGTGGCAATATATTGTTCACCTTTAATTTTTCATCACGGTCTCGGTAAACGAGACCGTTTGACAAAGATTATTAACCAGACTCGATTAAACGTCACTAAATTCGATGCTGTTAACAGCTCCGCGAGAGTTTCCCCATTTAATTATTAAGTACCTACGATTACAATGTAGACGAAAATGTAAAACTCGAAGTTATGATAAATTCAGGAGAAACGTTAATAGAGCCCAATGGAAACTGTTTAATATTGCAACGCAACCGTCGCGCGACAAACGAGTTTGATTATTGCACGTAACGAGATGATTGATTGTCGCTGATTATTATGCGAGCCGATGATACAATAAACGCTTAAGCAACCAGCGCCACAGCCGAGCCGGTGGCGAGCCGGTGGCGAGCCGGTGGCGAGCTGTTGTCGAACTCGCTGCCTGTTCATGCTGCGTTAGCGAATAATCGGAAGCGATGCCGTCCCGCCAAGGAGGAAACGAGAGAAGAACCGAGCGAGAGAGTCCCGAGAACGATTGACTAACCTCCCGGCATGTTTGCTCATTGTACGTGTAACGTGTTACGCGTGTCGAGAGGATGTGACATTGAACTTAACTCGGTAATGACACCAGCAACAGCCACGGTCAATCTCCGTACGAACTGCGTGTACGAACCACAAACGATAAAACCATACGCTTATAAGTTGAAAAGAGTCTATTATTCCATAGAGCATACAAATTCGCGTCTACGATTGAATATCGATGATTGAGCATCGTTAACGGAAACTTTGTGTAAACATCAAGTTCGTATTATTCCCATCGCTTCGTTTGTTCGGGCACGATTGCGTTCGGATGCGATCTCGAAAGGGCAATATTCTTGTAAAATATGAGGCAAGTATTGGAAAAGTATGAAATTTTTAGTTTCTCGGTTGGGAGACGCCCAATAGACGGAGAAAAAAGAGCGCGAACGTTCGCGACACGCTCGGATAAACTTTCAATCTCAAATCCCATATCCGAGTGGTGTGTCTCCGAGTACGACAATAATCCCGTGGAACTCTAGTACCTAACTGCACCTACCTTTATACACTTGATAAACTACTCACCGAGAAGCAGTCCGATAACCGTTAGCCAATACATCGAACTTGACATCTTGACAACTCACACTCGGGTTGTGCACGCTCGAGGAAATATATTCGATTAACAGCCCGTTCACTGTGTCCCCGATTTGGCTCGACGGAAAGTTCAGAGTTGACGATTAACGGTTGGAAAAACAAAAAAGGTTTAACTACCGGCGTCGGGGCGATTTCGAACGCGCAGCCACTAGACGACGAAGCTTCTATCACCGCAGAGTCTTCGATTTACCTACGTTAATTCGGTTCACTCGGGAGACACCCGAAGAGTCACGATAGCGAGATGGAGAGAGAGTTACGGAGTTCCAGTATTTTTAGACGGCCGTGCTAACCAACTGCACCACTACCGATTCCGCGCGTCATCTCTGTCTGTCTGTCTATCCGGTGGAGAGAATCTCGTCCGTGCTCTCGACGGAGGGGAATAAGGTATGGGAAGAGTTAGGCGGCCGAACCAACCTAGCACGCGTTGGGTCACTGTCAATATTACGGAACGAACGAGCTCAAAACTATGGGGGGAGGACGGTGTAGTTTCCGCGTGTCTAACATACTTGTAGCTCTCGAACGCGCCTGCTCTGTGTGTAATGTCTTTGTTAAATCCACGATAATTTTATACCTCGAATCTACTCGGGTTTCGAGGGTTCGTCGAATAGATTAAGGAAAACATAGTAGGTCATTGATGGAGACTTCATATTTTTAAGCTTCTATTTCACGGGCTACCGATTAATGTAAATGTCGTTCGGTCGTCCACATTTTCGCACCAAAGGCTTGGCCGCAATGATAGATGCCACAGACGATCGATTGTATTTTTTAAAGCGCTCTCACAGGGAGACAGTGTGGATATCGCGAGTTTATGATTATCATAGGTACCAGAGCTCATTCGAAAACAGCGCGCTCTTGAAACCAACTACTTGTTGGCTCACAGATATTTTTAGGAACACTTATCACCGGACTGGCGTTCACGATGTTTCGGCCGATCGAGCGACCTTAAAAACCACACCCTATGCGAAATCGATGGCTCTGTCAGGGCTTGATAAAGCCTCATCCAGGGATGGTACCAGTGCCTCGCCCTCGGACAGCCGATCCTTTCCCATGCTGAAATGTCTAATAGCATAGCCATTACTGAAAGTGCACCGGAGGAATCGTGAGATGTCGTAGATGCGATCGACGCGGACGGATTTTCGTTACCTGCTTTTTACGTTTGTATATCACTCGATGCTATCGTCGATAGACAACCCAGCGTCATAGGAATTAGCAATCCTTTTAACCGTAGAGCGGATAATGCCATTCACATCGAGATCACGACGACCAGATGTCGTCGGTACATATATACAAAATGGATCATATATACATATATATATATATATTTTTAACCTTTTTTTAGCGGCACATAAAAAAAGTGCCACTGTAATTGTTTGTTGGGGCTGTTGGATTCAGGTTAGTATAAGATATTACCGATTAGCATCACGTTAATTAATTAACTTGGGTATTCCTATGCCTTCCCGCGCACCCCGCTCAGAGTGGTCGAAACATCACTTTAGTTTTTTTTTTTCTTTTTTTCTATTGCGATGACCTTGAAATGCAGTCCTGTGCAGATACAAAAAAATTAAGCATATTTTTCTCGAGTGTATAACAAAATGGACGACTCGGGTTTATATATATTATCAATATTTATTTAATTCACTCATCGTGTTAAAGTAATAATCACATAAAGTTATCGAATTAAACCCCGTTATCGCTACGATGTGTAATGTATTTACATGTATTAATATGCATTCACGCCAAGTCCATTGTCGCGGGAGTGTCTGTTATGTTTGTGTGTTCCAACATCGAATATATTCATATCTATCTCGTATAATATATTTTTTGTTTGTTTTTATATTCGCTCCTAACTTCACGTAATCGCGCGGAACACTGTGAGACTATGAAGCTAACGTTCTTCTCCCTGCACGTTCCGCTTTCGGCCGAGTGCCCTTGCGGAAACCGTATAAATCCGTCGCAGGCGTGAGAAATGATGAATTACATTGTACCCAAAACCCCGTTTAATGGAAACCCGTCAAAATAAAATGCTCTAGTTAACAATAAATTATTAAATATCTATTCACAAATGTATGTATAGCCTAAAATTATCACTATCATCGCCACCTGCTTCGCTATACGTTATGTATTTTGTTTTCCTTTTTTTTTTAATATGAATTATTATATCGCGTTCGGTCTAGGGGGTTGCCTGTATCGTGTAAGTAGTTTCTTTTTCTTTGCTTCTTCAACAGACGATTGTTTACAAGATTGTATTATAAAAAACGAAATCACCACGCCAAGTTTCACGTTATATGAATATGTAAAGTATTTATATTATGTATATGCGCTATCTGTAATTCTTAGACTTATGGTATGTTCGTATATGATACGGTAATGGATTAACAGCAGCTTCGACGGAAATTGCTCTGAAGTGAAACGAGGACTCAGCTTTGTCGTGGAAAAGACAGCACATATAAACCTATGTGTACATCGAGTTATGTGGTTCCCCGAACATTACTAGTTTGTCCTCGTTGCACTGCCAAAAATATATTTCATAGTTTTCGCTTGTATACAATTTGCGTAAAGAAAAATAAGACGAGACAACTATTTAGATTTACGGGGGTCACGCATGGCGAATCTCCCGTGCAAGAGGAGATCGCCCTGCAACGAAACTTCGTCATATATTTAAGTAACATTTTAGTCGTGAAACGTCGACAAACACCGTGATTGTTTGGAATTTTTTTTATTTACCCTGGCTAATAAACGCGGGCGAATGGATGTGTCCATACATCTCTCGCTTCGTCGACTCGCTCAGGTAGTTCAGTTGCCTGTCGTGAATAATTCATTTTCGCAGGCGCGTCTAGAGTTTCGTTGCAACAAATATACAATTAGAAACACTCAGCTCCTTTAATTTCGAACTACGCCATCGCATTGCCTTTACACATAAAATGACTTTCATTTAAATCTTTATGTACAAGTTTGCTCCTACACTCAATACACACTTGCTAATTTATAACTTTTTTGTTTATGTGTTTTTTTTTGTTCTTTTCTTTCTGAATTTTCCTTCGTTTAATTGTTAGCTACTCTCTATTACAGTTATATTAAAATCTGACTCGAAACGGACGACGCTTTCGTTCCGTCCGTATAACATATTTACGTCGCGCTCAAAAAATCGTCCGTTATTATTATTCTTATACTTAATCGGAGCTACGAGTAAAATAGGCTTCGCTTAAAATACACTCTCGCACGTACATCACACTTGATTTATTATTTGTTAGCGGAATGGGATAGAAATAGTCGACGGTGAAAGGGTACGTTCGATACGACCTCGTATTGGAAAAATGTTTTATGTTTTTAGTATATAATATACGATAGTGGGATGTGAGATGAGCTCGGGGACTTGCCGCAGTACATCGCAGCCGAATATCGTTTCGACCTTACGGCATGACACGATAACACATACGCAGTCAGGCCTCGTATAATAACGGTGCATAAGTGTATTCCGTTTCCCGCATTACTTTAAAGCCGTTATTTCTCTAATTCGTCGATAAGTTTTAGTTCATTGATAAGGTCTTGCCAGTTTCGAACGAAGCCTTAATCAGGAAACACAGAACGCCGTGCAATCGTGTCTTTTTTCAAGCACATCGAGCAACGCGATAGACCCTGCTGCGCACTTGCGAAGGAACACTTGCGTGAAACGTAGCCGATATTGAATAACGTTCGCTACGAGCAATGGTAGAATTTTTGTTATCATACGCTCGGAACTTCGAAGTTTTCTTATATCTAGTTTCGCTCGGAAGTTGATGAATTTATTATAGTCATTCGACTTGATAATATATATGTATGTATACATACATACATATATATATATATATATATATATATGTATATATGTATGTATGTATATTTATACATATGTATTTCTACGGAGTCTCGTCTCTGAACACTCACCCTCGATTATACAATTACTTTACGGCAAAATAAAAAGGAGCATCCTACTAGAAGAAAAAGAGAGGGGGAGGAACGAAAAACAACGGATCGCACGGCGAATAGATTATCTATGATATTTCTACGGTTACAGGGTCACGCGGATTGACCCTCTTGCCCATGCGCTACGTGTATTAGTTAGGCCACATTATAAGGTAAACGTTCCAATGGCCGGACACGTCCGATAGGCCGAACAAGTCGTGCATGTCCGACTGGGGGGGACTGGGGCTGTATCCTTAGGTGTCTGACCATTGGTACTTTTACTTTACACTAGGGAAAAAAGTATGGGGCGACAAGCCGACTTCCGACCGGGGCTTGGTGCTAGTATAAACATTCCATGTTACATGTAAGCTGGAATCTGGATGCTTCGAGAGAGATTGGCTAGGGATAGATTGTCAACGGCGGGGACGGGGTAAAGGTATGTAACACCCCCGGTCAGGTGAACGCCGACGAACTCGATTAATTTTACCACGAGAACGAAGCACAGTAACGTACGATGTACAACACTGACTCGTTTCCTGCTCAATTGTGTTTATATACAAACGTGGACTTTTATTAACGATCATTAAACATTTCATTTACTCGTTCGTCGCCTAATTTTCTTTTTATTAAAAAAATGTTATTACTTCAATTACGTCGAACGTGATGCCGAAGATCATTCGGGATAGTTAACCCTTTGGTGAAGGAATCGTCGGCTCTATAATAACCGATTCGCTCAGTACCGGTCTTCTTCACGTTCGATATTCGTTCTTCTTTGCGGCGGGAGAAGATCTCCCTCGTCGATTATAAACAATTCGTCGCGACATTGGCGCTGCGGATTCGGGGAGTCCCATGCCGTCGGTCCTTTATAGAGGCGGCGCCTGGCGATAGAGAGGATTTCCTCTGATCGGAAGTACGTGAGCCTCGGAATTGAATACCCAATCGTCGAGGCTTATGAGGTCGTCATCGCTGAACAATAGGTACAGATACTGCAACAAAACATGAAATTCAATGAATAAAAAAAAGAAGAAAAAAAAATCGATTGAATAGAGTCCTGCGTCGGGTTAGTCGATCGTTTATATTATGTGCTGGTGCACACTATGCCCGGGGGACCAGTACAAATTTTTTATAGCTCACACTGTCAGCACAGTTCGGCAATCGATTCTGTTGTTCACCCGTCGAACAAAAGTTCCCTTCTCCGAAGGTTAATGGGTTCGTTGCAAATTCATGAAACCATGAACACGCTCGGTCTTTCGCAATTACGACGGGTTGTGACCCCCTTGTGACTGATATGGAAGATGTATATACGCGGGACTGATGTGGAAGGACCTATTAAAATTATTTTTGTTATCGCCCAATTTCATATTAAAATGTGATATGTACGGCAACATCTTGCGAGGAATAGAACCAGTGTGCCAGCTTTTTATACATAATATAACTAGCAGGTTGTTGTGGCTCGGGGGCTTCGCGCCCCCATTATCGACTATGGAATTTAGAAACCGGAAATTGAAACTTCCGGAGGTTTACCGGAAATACGTCATTTACGTTTTGGAAATCTCATTTTTCGACCTGAAGTGACGCCACATTAGAAATACGTCTGCGAAAAGTGTTATTCACATGTAAAAGTCAAATTTCTATGAGAGTCCCTCATAACACTCTCATGGAAATCTCAAATAGACACTGCCGGACACTCAGGGACACTCATAGGCACTCATGGATACTCAACGACAGTTGCGAAACCTCGAAATATTGGTGTCTGTGAGAGTCATTGGGTGTTCTTGAGTGTCTATGAAAGTGTCCTCAAGTGTCCTCAAGTGTCCTCAAGTGTGATTGCGAGGTATTGATGAGAGTGTCTCGTGGCATAGTATTTTATTATCAAGTTAAAAATTGAATTTTGGAAACGAGCTACAAAGAGCAGCCTTTCTTTACCCTCGTAAAGCGGAAAAAAAAGAGTATTTCCACTTTCGACGAATTTCAGGTGCGCGTCGTCGAGTGCACACGTATGCTGGCGTACAGATCGTGTAAATACCTTGAGCGTTTCAGCGAAAAAGTAACTCTGCTGCACGTCATCCTTGGTCGAGTCAACCAAGTATACGTTGTTGAGACCCGTGAATCCTCCTGGTACACGACAATGCTTTTCCAGGGCCTGGACAGCCTCCCAGCCCCATTCCCGATACTTTGGGTCTTTCGTAAGTCGCCACATCACAAAGTATGACTCGAATGTCTGAAAGGTTTACAAATAACACTGAAATTTGTTATACCCCATTCGGGAAAAATGATTAATTAAATAAAATAATTATTCTATTTTTTTTCAGGGCTCCGAAGCGTACCGAAAACATAGAACATTGCACTTGATATAAATATAATCCCGTGTCACCATTTCTTTTCGTCATCATTTAATCCCGAGTTTCAATCGGTTGAAAGGTGACGAATTATTTAGTCGTACGATAATTTTCCCTTAGCAGACATACCTCTGGTCCTACAGTGCAATAAATCTATCTATCTATCTATCTATCTATCTATACCACGGAACTTAATATCATTCTCTTCAGCTCTGATATAAATCCGGTAATATTCGACTATTCTCGGGATAAATAGCTGTGGATTAAAAATAAAAATAAATTTCGATATTTACCTCGGGCCGGAGAATGTAGTACTTCTCGCCATTTTTCAAGCTCTTAGCCTCGAGCCCCTCGATGAAATGGAAAGCCTCTGGGCCGAGTTTGGTGACGGTACGGTCGTATGACTCGTGGCAGGTGTTGGTCAGTCCCGCCGCTATATCCATGTACTCATTGGATACCGAGTTCTCCATGGTTTTGGCGCCGAGTGCGAACATGCCACCTGAGAAATGCATGGTTTTACGAGGGATTAGGGTCGTTCTCGATAGCAGCTACGAGGAGGTGGCGGTTGCCGTTGCTGCTGCTGCTGCTGCTGCTGCTGCCGGGCAGACTTGAACGGCTGCACGGTCGTTCACCAACCCGGCAGCAGTCCAGGGGTCGTGGAGGTTCTAGAGTGCGGTCGCCGTTCCGGAACGTGGATTCGCCAGACCGGCTGGATCAATGGCGATTAAAGTCGATCCCCAAAAGGGGAGTGAGGTCTCGACACTACCTTACAGAGACCCTCGCGTCTCATCTCGCATGCTCTCGCCTTACGCTAAATAGTTTTTAAATGTATTTAACGATTTATCGATCGGAATTCTTTGGTCGTTCAGTAACGGTGACCACTAAAAGTGTGCGTAAAAATTCCCTAACGATACGATGTCCCAGTTTTCCCTGATCGAATAATTTTTAGCTTACTGAAATTTAAATTAATCGACATTCAAAATTAATGTTTATACAACGTTTGTGTACAGTACAACATTGTTTCGCGTAAATGTCCCTCAATTTTCGATTTTATTTTTTAATTAATTCCTGATTTCAAGATTTGCAGGTTTGCTCTGAGCAGCGACGGCTATCAATTTAAACATCTCATTGCCGCCATCAGTTTCATCTACCGAGGCCTCCGGGAGTACGAAATACTCGCGCCTTGTTTACTTTACGTCTACCCTCGCGTTGGGCGCTATATATACCGTGCGGTATCTATATAGGCAATAATATCGAGAGAGAGAGAGAGAGAGAGAAGGGCCAGTATCAAGGGATAAATTTTCCTCCTCTGAGCCGTCAGAGTCTTGGGCTTACCGGCGAAACAGGCGAGGTGACCCATTTTGTTCTCGGGCCGATCATACTTCAAATCCGAGGCGTACAACAGCCCACCGGGAGACTTCATGATCATGTGCTGGACGATAGCGGCGGTGGCGTCGTCGTACATTTCTCTCGCCTCGATGTCTTCCTTGCCCGACTGGATCCAGGCCTTGAGCAGGTACTCGTAAAAACTGTCGCCCAAACCACCGAGCGACATGTGATCTGTAAAAGAAAAAAAAAAAGAAAAAAAACGTGAATAAATATATAAAACGCAAACCCACATAAATATATGTAACAGGATCTCCGGCATCAGTCCCTTCTGAAACCCTCACGTCCAAAAATAATTCCGACTACCTCACGTTCCTGACCCACCTCAAAGACAAATTGGATCGGGGCTCTTCTTCCGTCGTTCTCGCAAATTGTTACTGCTAATTTATTCAGCTGTAGTCGCGAAAGGAGGCGAGCGGTAAACGGGAGTGACTTATATTCTGGTTCCTTATACTACCTATAAAGAACAAGTTCAGTGCTTCTCATCTACGAAATCGCTGAAGCTTTCAACGCGTGACAACTATTTCGTATAAAGGGTCTCTTGTGAATCCCGTCGAACGTGTGGTTTCCGAAAGACAGTTTCCTCGGGATTATTGAGCTTCCGAGGTGAGCGACGAAGGGTCTTATCTTTTCCGGTGGAGAACTCGAAGAGGGCTAATTAACGAGGTCCATTGATTTAAGGTAAAAAAAAAAAATGTTACACCGCCGCAACTTGTCGATCGTAGGGAATTGTCGATACAATTTATTGTTCCGGAAACCAAAAAAGAAGAAGTTCCTCCGCTTTAGGGACAATTTTAGCGCCCGAAGGCATAGCCACGAATGATGAATGCATGCGAGAGGCGAGTAAAAAACGAAGACCAAGAGGATGAGGTGAGAGAACCTCGGTAGGACTTTGATCCTGTTCCGAGATACACCATGCATCGATATCTATTTAATTTCGTAATTGATAACCCACCTGGACGGTGGGATTATAAGCGGACACCGGCGAATTAAAATTCTATTTGGTCACCGAATTCGACGTAGATTTATTAAATGGAATTACAGTAATAAGACGGGGTTATTTATAATACCGAGGGAGAATGCAGTATCCGGCCGTTCGGGGAACAGGGAGATCCCCGCGGCATCGCGGGCCCGCTGCAACGATGCGGCTGCGGCTGCGGCTGCGGCTGCCTGCATTGCTCGGGGGGACTCTCTTGCGCCGCTGAATTCTTTAGCGCGAGCTCGAAACGATAGATTTTTTTTTCGCCTCTCGCGTATAAACGCTATTATTGTAATCGATCGTAAACCGCCGAGCATGAGTCTCTCGATGATATGTCGAAAATGTGAGAAGGTATAAAAGACGTTTGTGTACTTACGCTGTCCCCATTTTCCTGTTCTCGGATGTATGTAGTTCGGGTATAGTCCCTTAGGTTTGTCGAGACTCTTGAGCACCTTTCTCACATTCTCGACCTTGCTCTTGAATACCGGGTTACCGGTTATGTCACTGAGGTAAGTGAACTCGAGATGCATGGTACCTATCTCCGAGAGTATACTGCATCCGCTGCTCGCCCAACCATAGTTCCGGCTTACCTGTTGAACAACCAACGATCATCAATTAATTGTGTTTTTAATCAACGTCGCTGGAAATAAGCTCGTCACGAGATTATTTCGGAAAAGTACGATAAACAAGGTTTGTACATTTAACAAAACACTTAATGTCCATAAACGTCAGTTTTTTTTTTTAATATGGACGTTCGTGGACAAGAAATATTTGTTGAATGTACAAACCTTTTCTTTTTTTTTTACTGTGTCTGTGATTCTTAAAATATTTTGGGGTCTTCGTCACGAGAG
>JAPYZC010001209.1:0-21677 GCA_030522665.1 Ichneumoninae sp. A BG-2022a | reverse complement strand
GAGAGTGGAAAAGCCACAATAACCTCAGCGGAAAATGAGTAATATCTGGTCATCCGGAAAACTGAGCAGTGTAATTTGAAACAGTGTCAGACGTGTGGATCGACGTTATTTTCCATTAATCCGGACGATGCAATGGCGCGCAGTTTACATTGCGAAGATAGAAAACGCCTCGTCGACGGTAAAGGCGATGCAACGATGCAAATGGATCACATGATTGATACGCCTGTAAACAACGAGTGTTTACAATTATCCGCTAATGTAACGAGTGAATTATCGGTCGTAAATAACGATAATTTGTCAATTGACAACAACAATTGCCCGAAAGTGGAGGAAAACAATTTTGTATCTAGTCTATGTGTCTCGACTAAGTCACGTTTAACGTTGTTCGTCGAATTTTTTAAGATATTCGTAAAATTATACAAGATAACGGACGACGTTCGAAGGGAAACCATTAGAACAGCGACGATAATGAGGCTTTCCTTGCTCCTCGCCGCTGTATTTGTTGTTATTCAGTCATTGCCGATAACCGAAGCGTCCGAGCCATTGAGAAACCCTTATCAGATACTCGGCGTCAATAGACGCGCCACTTTGCAGGACATACGCAAGGCTTACAAGAATCTTGTTAAAGAATGGCATCCAGACAAAACCGATCATCCGGCCGCTGAGAACAAATTCGTCGAGATCACTAGGGCTTACGAGGTAAGCTCTCACGTTTTCTACTCTAGAATTATTTTTCTCTCAGATTTACGTAAATGTACTTACATTTTTTATTATGTTTACTCCTCATCTAGCTTCTGACAGATCCGGAGAGGAGAAGAAAGTTTGATAATCATGGAATTACGGAGGAAGGCACCAGGCAGAGAAGAGACAACAGTCACTTCCACATGCCCGACCCGCTCGAAGAATTGTTCACAGGAAACTTCAAGTTTCATTATCAAAATCGTGATATATCTTTTTTTCACAAAATGAGTATCACTTATCGGTCTGTTAAACTCCGTCATTTATTTCTAGTAGGGAAGAGCGGGACAAAACAGGCTAGCGTCGCTAGGTTGAGATAAGACATTAAAAAAAAAAAAATGTATATTAATTTTTTGAATTTATTTTACGGGAAATTCTTTTACATAAATGTTTTTGGTTTAATCGATTTTCTAATACAATTTTAAAAGGTAAAGTTTTATTCAAAGACAGTCTGCTTTATCCCGGGCCATTCGTTTTGCTCCGTTCACCTCTGCGACAATATCAGGCATGAAAATTTACTGAACAATATTTTATGTGTATTATTTTGTTGTTTACAGAACTTTTGAGAATATCGTTGTAGCCAAGAGCTTCCGCACGCCGCATTTAATTCTTTTTTATTCCGATTGGTGCTTCGCATGTCTGCAAGTAGAACCGACCTGGCGTAGATTGATAGACGAATTAGAGCCGCTCGGCGTTGTGCTGATGACCGCACACGCCGAAAGAGAGCCGGCATTCGCGAGAAGAATGGGCGTGCATTCGCTGCCTTGCTTGGCCGTGACGCTCGACGGCAGAACGAGCGTCTACAAGGAATCGCTGTTCAGTGTCCAGAAAGTCGTTGGTATGTATCGAACTCTCTCGTTGATCCGTCCGGATTGTTTTTTGCTCGAGGCAACCGAGAAGTTAACTGTTCGTTCGTGTCTGTTAACTTCAAGCAGAATTCCTACGAAGCAAGTTTCCGTACAGATTGATCCACAATATTAACAAGGATAATGTGGATGGCTTCTTGTCCGGTTGGGTGGACAATCGAATACGAGCTTTGATATTCGAGAAGAGAGACTCGGCGAGATTGAGATACTTGCTTACAGCTTTTCACCACAGGGACCGCGTTGCCTTTGGCTTCGTCCAGGTAAAAAAAAAATAATACATCGGATTTCGTCACGTAATTCGTGCCGCGACGCCAAACTAATACATGATAATTCTTTCGCCCGCAGGTTGGAAAACCGGACACGGAAACTATAACTACCAAATACAAAATCTCTGGTGATTTGGATACGCTGCTTCTCTTCAATGAAAACTCCGAGAAACCCATGGCTTCCGTCAGTATGAAGGACATACCAAGCGAGACTATGCACAACGTTATTGCGAATAACAAATTCCTCATGCTACCGAGACTCTCGAATCAAGCTATGCTGGATTCGGTTTGTCCACCGGAGTGGCTCAGACCGCAGAAACGTTTGTGCGCTATTCTCATATCACAAAACAGTCCGGTGCATGATTTTGCGAGACACAAGTTTCGCCAGGCGGCGGTCGAAGCACCGTACAGGTAGCTCATCGAATTATTGGAATCCCGAATCAATTGACGATTAATATAATCGCGTGAGTCGTTAATCACTCTGGGTAATTCGTGTACAGCACTGAACGCGTGAGATACACGTACGTCTTCAAAGAGTCCCAGCCCGAGTTCGTGTCGGCTCTGTCAGCCGGCGAGGGCAGCCCCATGGATCCGCTTTTGCACATCGTCATCATCTGGAGGCGCGACGCGAACCACTTGAAGTACGAGTGGCTACCGACGGGCCGTATTGAAGCCGCCCAGGATGAAAATCAGTGGAACGAGACTCGTCGAAACTTGGAGCACACACTGCAACGACTTCTGCGAGTCTCCGAGGCTCTCCCTTACGCGGCAAAAGTCGACGAACTGGCGGACGAACATGCCCAGGTATGGATTAACCAGAACTGGGCAGTACTTGAACTACTTTTTTTTAAAGATAGCAAGTATAATGTTCTTTTCGAGTACACATTCGCATTACGGATACTCGATGAGTAGCATGATTGTCTTAAATTTTCAATAAGGATATATGCAAGGTGAATTTTTTTTTAAATGTTATTTCAAAACACAAGAGTGGTTCCGTTTGGTTTGTTTTTAATTAATTAGTTATATTTTTTCTGGTTTAAATTTTTTTATTAAAGAAAAGTGAGGAGTAGATTAAAAGCAACCTCAAAACGATGGGTTACGAAAATTTCAGTTAATGATTATTCACAATAAAATTATGCAGTAAATTTTGACCGTTGAAATGTTATGCTACGACAAACATTTGCTACGAAAAAAGACGCAGTAATTTGCATATGACTTCCTCATTTATTACAATTTTGCGCATTGCAAAAATTTCTCTATCGGGAAGCCAAAATGGATCAATGAAGTTTCCCATAGAGACAGCTATGCGCAATATTGTAATAAATACGAAAGCCATATACAAGTTACTTTGCTCCTTTTTTTAAATGTAGTAACGCTTAACGCTACGAACCTAATTGGGAAAAGTACTTGGAAAAAGTACATCAAAAGTACTTCAAGAACCTGAGATACTTCATACTTGAAGTATTTTTTTGGTACTTTGCCCAGCTCTGAGCCAAACAATTGGTCAGGTACTGGGGCAGTTATTAGAAAATTGCAAGCTCTATTTTTTAATTACAGGGTACAGTCGACAGGCTCATCGTCAGGGCGTTGCTAGCCGTCGATTATATATCCGACAGTCTCAGCAAGGAACAGATTTTGCCGCTGATATACGGAGTTGTGACTTTGATCGTCATCGGGTTTCTCGGATACGGAATGTCGTATTTAATGTGAGTTGAATTTTTCGGTAAATCTTGAATCACTGAACCGCGAACAAGTGTCTCAATTCCATGTTACAATTGCAGAAAGATGGAAGAGATAAGCATACAAGCGAAGCGGGGACAGTGCAAAGAAAATTCGAAACCTGTGCCGACTCAGCCGCAACTGCGACTGCACGAACTCAGAGCGGAGAAGTATAATGGACTTGTGCGGCTATTGAAACCCGGCTGTCGAACCATTATACTGCTGGTCGACTATCAGAGCAGACTGAAGTTGTTGCCAGCCTTTCACAGAGCCGTTTGGCCTTACAGGTATCGTTCATTGCATATTTATTTTCTTCTCATAATCGTTAGCGATTATTTCTTTTTATATCGTTTAAAATTTCGTCGTACCATCTGTTTCAGAAAAAATAAGACTCTTATGTTCGGTCACTTGTCCTTGGATCGCGGTGTGGAGTGGTACAAAAAATTGCTGTCCCTGAGCTTGCCAGAGCCCAAAGAATTGAACATAAATCCAAAGAACTGCGTAGGCACAGTGCTTGCTTTAAATGGCCATCGAAAGTATTTCTGTATGTACCACGCGAAGCATCCCGAGTGCAGCAAGGGTAAAGGTACAAAGCGTATGGAACGAATGACCAAACGACTGAGTCGTCGATCGGACGATGCCGAAGCCGGAGCTTTTATTGGATTCGACAGCTCTAGCGAATCCGACCTCTCTCAAGTCGAGGTAAGTGGTCATTGCAGTCGTTAGTATTTTTTCACTATAAACGCAAAAGGATCAAAGTCTAATCCAACGATTCATTTACAGATGGAAAGTGATGTTTTATATCAGGACAAACTTCTAGATGGTTTACCGAACTGGCTCGATAGACTATTCGAAGGTTTAACGCAACGCTATTATATTAATTATTGGCCAGACTTCACTGCCAAGTAAGAGGAAAAGGCCATGCGTGCGTGTCCCGCCGACGTTGATGCCTTCTGAAAGAAAGAAAAAAAACAATGTTTTGATTCTAGTCAGCGAAGCAAAGTGCTATTGAAAACGATCTGTTCAGAACTATTAACAATTACAGATCAACGCCCTGCATAAAGACAAAACATACTCATTACTGCATATTTATGATTTATCATTACATCTTCTTTTCCTATATTATCATAGGTATATTATAGTTAATTGATTTTCTAAATAATACCCTAGGAACTGCTAAAGAGAATACATTAACGAGATCGATCGATGAAAAAGAAAAAAACACGTGAGATTTGTCTGCTCATTGATCGCGTTGGATAATCTAGTCAATACGAATAATTATTTATTTATTTATTTATCTGTGTTAAAGCGTATATGACTTTTAAAATATTAAGAAAAGAAATCGTGTTTAAGACAATGTCGAATATTCAATGAGAGAAAAAAAAAGAATAAAGAAAATTCTAATAACACAATCATTCTCTTTGGCAGCGCTGTCACATCACTGCAGATACAATGAATAATTGCTGTGATGTTAAAGCTGGACTATTAACGTTTAAATTAATTAGATGTGATGATTTCTATACTACAGAAAGTCATAGGTTTGTTACCTTGCGTTGTCTGCTTGTGCAGCTTACGATACACTACCCTTACTGCCAAGATTACATTAACTGCGTACGTCTTACGACGATCCGTTCATGTTTTGTTGTCCCAATCAAATTCCAAATGTCTACACTTGGCATGAGCGGTTATTATTTTACTTATAATACTGATAGTTAACAAAATCCAAATGGCAATGGCTATTGCTCATTTTCTGTTTGAGTATCGATATAAATAGGTGTAAAACGCAATCTCTTTATAGTGCTAAACAAACAAAACAAAAATGTTAAAAAGAATTGTTGCCTCAACCTAGGACCGTTAATATCTCCGGATAAAAAAATACCACATTACTTACAAATACCTGTATCCGCTACCCTCGTCACTCTCGATTGCACGGGCAATTCATTCCTCGCATTTAACACCACATACACACACACACTTTTCCTACTACAATTTACGAGAGATCACGCAATTGATTCCACGTCAGAATTTTGGATAAACGATTTTCACCGTGAAACTCGAATTAACCATCGGTTTCTCGCGTTCGTCCAATGTTTGAGTTGCGAGTGGTCAAAACTCCACGTATTGTTGATAATGCTCATATCTTGAATTTCTGATATTTAAACACTACATATTTAAAAACAACAAAAAAAACATAATGCGTCACGATAAAGTGATTTATAGAGTATTGGAAACTTCATGAATCGCTAAGTTTACAGATTTTATCTAAAATTTATCCATTGCTGGAACATATTAAGATATCTTCTTCATAGGAACAAATATTTCCTGACAATCTTTACCGACCTGATCATGGAATAGATTAAATGCGCTGATCTTCGGGATTTATATTGGAATGAAAGTAATCTCGTTGCGAGACTTTCGTAAATATTCCACAATCTATCCACTCTATACACACTAACTATCGCATCGTTATTGATAACTCGCAGATACTAGCATGTGCCACACGAGGAGAAATGAGAATTTGGTCTTATTTAATGAGAAAAAAAATGTGGTATCGCGCGTATATTGCGAAAAATCGATTTTGGGAAGTCTGATAGCACTGATAACTTAAAGAAAAAAGTTTTATCTTGTTCCACTGGCACATGTAGGTAACAAGAAATATAAGACAGTTATAGTATATTTGACAGTTTAATGAGAGAAAGAAAAAAAGCGTAACTATTAAACGTACGAAATACGATGACATTTTTAATGGAAACGATAAAAAAAGGCATCCTAGTTCTGGATTACTATCAATTTTTTATGTATATATATACTCTAAAAGAGCTGTACCACGTAGAAATGCAGTCAAAATGACTTTATATAATGATTATGATATAAATTACTACTGATTCCAGTTCATTACGAAATATAATGAGATTATGAATTGTACGACGGCTTCATCCACCCTCCGTTCAATCATTTCGTTTCGTTCGTTGGGGGATTCAAGGGAAAGACAAAAAAAATTACATCAATTAACACTGATTTTTTTTTTTTCGAGCCTTATTTTATTATTAAAATGTATCATACCTCGGCTGAAACCTGCTCTCGTGAAGAAAAAAAAGTATTTATGTATGAATTATAAGTGAAGCTTATTAGAGTTATCGATCGGACACTGATCGTATTCGAGGGGACGCGCTGTATTCTATTTTTATATAGCACAGATATCGATTATTCAGACATCGTGTTCTCCCCGTACTCTTCGACACGCCAAGAGTTATTTTCGCTGTTCGCATTATTTATTTCTTAATTTTTTTATTCAATGGAATGCCCACTTTTAGGTCGGCAGTTATTTAAACTTTCACAACACACGCTGCGTACAATTATGAATTTCTTATGCCCAGAGCCTGTTCCAATTCGGCTCGTTTCTGTTGAACCTTCGTATAGAAGTACCGGCAAACAGCCTCTTGCGCCCACGGCTGATAGTAGAATTCGGCTCTTCGCTCCTCTTCCGGATTACCGACGACGTCGGTCATCGTCTTCAGATCTCTGGTCTGTGATATTATCCACTTATTTATGAACTGTTGAGGATCTTTAGCGAAACTCAGGAAAAACTCGCGATTCGTTTTCAGTTGATTGATCGTCTCGACGGTCTCGTGGATCTTATTGTCGAGACTTTGGATTTCCTGTTGACTCGCGGTCGACAGCAAGAAATTGTTCATCTGTGTCTTGAGCGTGTCGTCGACCTCGACGTCGATGTCGTAGCACGCGGTCTGCTTCGTTTCCGTACCTGATAATAAATATTAATATTCTCGTCATTGAACACTCTAATCGCAGCTGGCATTTTAAATCCCTTGTTGTGTTAATTTGTTCTACAAACCTTCGACGCTGATAACGTGGTTTATGACGATTGGATCGGGTGGGTGCAACAGCGGGTTCAATCGTTGCGGTATTTCGGCAAACTTCATTCTCGGACAGGCGAATATCTGCTCCAGGTATTTGTCGCAGTTTATAAACTCTCTTTCGTGACTGTCTTGGAGCTTGTGAGTCTTGATGTACTGCCAGAGGGCCGAGATAATCACTGGCCGGGTTTGAGTGTGGACTCCCAGCAGACGAGCTAGCCGGGGATCCAATTTAAACTGCGAAGAAGACACAGTTTGACAATGAGCGTGGCGCAAAGATTCTTCGCCCCTTCTGCCCGTTACCTGCAAAGGTTGATAATCGAGAAGCAAGAGTATTGTGCAACGGACGTTCTTGTCTCCCGGTCGTTTGACTTGAAAACCGTCGGTCTCCTGCGTCGTTAATGTACGATGCCACTCTACCAAGTGATTGTCGGGTCCATACAGATCCTTGTCCAATTCAATGACCAGACTCTTGAAGAACGAGGAGAATTTCCTTTTCACCTGTGAACGAGACGCGACAAATCAGTGAGGACACCTTGAAATTTTGCCAAGGCGATATTCGATAGTGAATTCAGTGCAAATCCGTACCTTGTTAGGATCGTTCTTCGTATCGTCCAGAAGCCGTCCCTCGACACGGAGCTCCCAAGACGCGACGGATCCCTCTTGCCCCTCACCCTCGCCCGCTGGCTTGGCCGGGTAAAACGTATTCGATATGAAAATACGCAATTTTCTCTTCTGCTTCATCGGGCGCTTCAGCGCCTCCTGTATATCGAGACGCTTTCTCATTATCGTAGCGTCCAATTTACGCTCGAATGCCAACAGATCCATGTACGCCTGCGACTCCGGGACGAGGTCCCGCACCTTCTGCGGCAATATCTTGTCCGCCAGTTTCTTCTTCTTCTTCGACGTGGAATGTGAAAAATCACTGTTCCAAAAATACCTAGATGAGTTTACCAGTAGGGAAAATCATAGATTAAGAAAAATCAAAGGAAATTTTGAAACTTGGCTTTTTTTGTGGCTTGGGCCTTGATGTTTACGACGTTAGATCCGTTGGCCGAAAATGATGAAACAAATAAACATTTGTATCAGTAGATATAAATGTACAGAAAGAAACACACGATTCAAATCTTTCACATGATATATACGTTTTGTCGAGCGGGTCGAATAGTCAAAGTTACAAATTGGCTTGTGACTTTCTTTCAGTTACTTTTGTCTAACCCAGAGCCGGGCAGAAGTTGAAGCAGCGGGTACTTGTGTGGTACTTCGTGTTCTTTTTAAAAAGATTTCAAGTACCAAGTATAAGTATTTTTTGAGTACACGCTCGCATTACGGATACTCGATGAGTAGTCTAAACTTTTCAGCAAGTATATTTTCAACGAGAATTTTTTTTTTCATGTTATAAAAAAAAACAACAGGAGTTCTATCCCGTTTTTTTATAAAAAAAAAAAAATATCTAGAAGAAACCAGATTTCGTTTTTTGAGAAACAAAAAATTAAGAATAGATTAAAACCGCTTCAAAACGACGAATTACGAAAATTGCAGTTAGCAATTTTTTTACAATAAAATTTTTCCGTAAATTTTGACCGTTAAAATTTTCTACAATGGCAAACATTTTTTAATGTTACCGAAAAAGATTTGCAGTAATTTGCCCATGACTTCCTCATGAATTACAATTTCGCGCCTAGCTTCCTCTATTGGGAAGCTAAAATCGTTCAATGAAATGTCTCATAGAGCAAAGCTGTGCCCAAAATTGTAATAAATGTGGAAGCCATGCACCACTTACTTACTTTGCACCACTTTTTTAAAAGCGCAAATAACGCTTAACGCTAGAAAGCCAATCACGAAAAGTACTTGGAAAGCGTATTTGATAAATACTTCAAGTACAAAAAGTATTTCACCAAGTACTTTGTACGTTGTCCGTGAACACTTTTTTTTGTACTTTGCCCAGCTCTGGTCTGACCCATTCAACGGGAGGGAACAGGCGGGAACGCTACAAGCCTCATTGTAAAAAGTACATGGAAAAAGAATTTGAGAAAAACTTTAAGTACAAAAAGTACTTGATACTTGGAGTACTTGCGATACTTTGTACTGTAAACTTGAAGTATTTTTTGGTACTTTGCCTAGCTCTGGTTCGATCCGACCCACTCGACAGAAGGGAACAGAGGACTTACGGCTTCTGTTGGGACATGGGTATCCGCTGGTCGGCGCTTCTTTTGCTGCCCGGAGGGGCAGGCATGGGACCTTGGCGCATGGTCGAGTACGGTTGATTGGGTCGCATTATTCCACCGGGTCCCGGTGCGCTGCCCATCTGCGGCGGAGGAGTGAATCCCGACCTCTGTTGCATCTGAAATGATCGGTAAGGTTATCGACCCACAGCTTTAAGGTCAAACCCCCGATACACATAGGATCGAAAAAAAATTGTCAAACCGAAAAGTTTGGTCCGGGATATTGTCGCAGATTCTGCGGCACTGAGGGAGGCGGATAACGCTGCGGCGGCGGACCATTGTTCCCCGTGTTAGGAACCGGAAACCTCTGCGCCATTCTCGTCGCCTCTGGGACGCTCTGGAAACGACGAATCACACTTAACTCCGAATATTTTCATTTCAGGAAATATCGCGAGTAACGAAGCTTCGAGCGAAGCGTTTGCGGAGCTCTCGCGGGTATAACCTCGACGCTAAGCTAGCGACACAATTTCTCCCCATCGACTCCTAACCGAGACGGGGAACGAGTCGCCTCGTGCGTGCTTACGCGAGCGTCGCGTGCCATAAACAACGCGAAGTTAATCGAGTAGCGTTAAACAAAAAAGAAACTCGGTATTCGTCAACGAGCACTCGATCAACTGGGAACCTTTATATTAACACAAAATATAATTAAAGTCGGATCTCCCGTTTGAACGGGCGTTAACCCAAGCACGAAACAACATTATTACCCTTGGTACAAGCCGGTGCAATGTTTATTAATCCGGTAAAAAAATCGAATTGTTCACAACTACACTGACAATATTTTACGCTTCGTAACGCCTAGCCGCCTCGGCCGCCTCACAGCCTCGCTGGCCCAGGGCCGCCACGACGGACAGCCCAAAGCATCTTCGGCCGTTCACTAGGGACTTTTTTTAGTCGATGCTAATAAAACCTGATAAAACTGTTTAAGGAGGTTGCAGCGTTTCACACTAGTCAAAGTAGTGCTATATTTTTTAAGTCGTTTATACTTTCTTAAACTTTTACTCATCTGTTGATTATAGTGGACGCTTAGTTCGATTACACCAGAAGTCCTTAACGTATAAAACATTACTTGCAATGGCTTTGCAAAAATACTAACTGGTTTGTGCTAATTTTCGAACAGGCACATATTCGTGAATATAGCGCTAGTCCGAAGCGCTCCAACCTCCTTAAAAAAAAATGGCGTCGCGACGCTCCACGTGCAGCGTTCAGTGTGTTCGTTAAGCTCGTCCGTACCCGTCGAGTCGCATTATTTTTGTTTCGATCGAGTGTAGAGTTTATCCCTTTAGCGCGCCGGGGAGGGGTTTTCGGCTCATTGTCGTAAGATGGGTCAGAAGAAGAAGATCGGAAAGCAGCGGCGGGATAAGTATTACCAGTTGGCGAAGGAAACTGGTGAGTTTTTCTGCACCGCACGCTCGCGGCCTTAACCTCGCGATCGATCGTCTCGTTCGATTCCAGAACGTAATCGCATGACTTTTTTATCCTCTCTCTCAAGGTTACAGATCCCGAGCCGCTTTCAAGCTGATACAGCTCAACCGGAAGTTCGAGTTCCTCCAAAAGTCTCGAGTATGCATAGATCTGTGCGCGGCGCCGGGCGGTTGGATGCAAGTGGCGCGGCAGAACATGCCCGTCTCGTCGATCGTCATCGGCGTCGATTTGTTTCCGATAAAACAGATTCCCGGCTGCATCGGCATAACCGAGGACATAACTACGGAAAAATGCCGCACAGCCATATCGCGGGAACTCAAAACATGGAAGGCCGACGTCGTGCTCAACGACGGCGCGCCGAACGTTGGTAAAAATTGGCTTCACGACGCCTACCAGCAAGCCGTCCTGACCTTAGCCGCCGTCAAGGTCGCCACTCAGTTCCTCAGGCCGGGCGGATGGTTCGTCACCAAAGTCTTCAGATCCAAGGATTACCATCCGCTGGTGTGGGTGCTGAAGCAACTCTTCAAAAAAGTACACGCCACGAAGCCTCAGGCCTCGCGTAACGAATCGGCCGAAATTTTCGTCGTTTGTCAGTACTACGTCGCGCCTGACAAACTAGATCCAAAGTTTTTGGATCCCAAGTATGTTTTCTCCGAACTCGAGGTGGAGTCCAAGAACAAACTTAATGTATTTCATCCGGAGAAACAGAAGAAGGCCAAGGCCGAGGGATATCCGGACAACGACTATACACTTCATCACAAACTGTCCGCAACCGATTTCATAGCGAGCGCGAGTGGCATCGAGACGCTCCAAAACACGTCTGAGATAGTAATCGACGAGGAGAGAATAGCCAATCACAAGAAGACGACCAAAGAGGTCAGGGAGTGCTGCAAGGACATCAAGGTTTTGGGCAGGAAAGATCTGAGGCTGCTGTTGTCCTGGTGGAAAGACTTGAAAGCGGAGTTCGAGGAGAAAGCCGACGAAGCGGCGGGGCCGGTAAAGACTGGCGAGGAGAACGCCGAGGAAGCCGCGGCGCCGGCTACCGTCGAGGACGAGGAGGACGCCGAGGACGCGGCGGTCGACAAAGAGATCGCCGAACTCAGAGCCCAGGCCGCTCGGGAGCTGAAGCGCAAGAAGAAGAAGGCGAGCAAGGAGCGCACGAAGCTGAACGAGCGGCTCAACCTGAAGATGGTCCACAAGGGCGACGAGGGACCGAAGCTCGAGGGCGACGATATGTTCAATCTCAATCAAATTAAAACTCGTCAGGAACTCGAGACCGTCGTCGACCAGACTCCCGACGTCGCGGCCGAGAGCGACGTCGATTCGGACGACGAGGCGGTACTGCCGAAAAAATTGAAATACCAAAAGGACGAGGGTCGCTTGGATAGCTCGGGTAAATACTACAAGACGGAGGACAGCGAGTCGGAAAATTCGGAGGACGAGGATTCGGGTAGTGAGAAGTCTGGACTAGGTATGCATGAAACAAACATGTTTTTCCACATTAATATTATTTATTTTATTTATTTACGGGACGTCACCTTTTCCAAATCAAATATAGAAATAAGGAGAAAAATAAGATTGCATTTAGTACAGTGTATTCTACATAAATGAAATTATTATTTTTATTATTATTATTATTATCTCATTGATGTGATATTCAGGATTGACGGATTCCGAGAACGAGGACGAGAAGGAGGACGTGAAACCTAAAGGAAAAAGGGACGTGCAAGATAGCGTGGATAATCCTCTCATAACAGATTTGGATCCCAGAGATAAGAAGACAAAAAAGATTCACAAAGCTCAGCTGTGGTTCGAGAAAGATGTGTTCAAGAGTCTCGAGAACGAGGATGACGAGGACTTCGAACTTGACAAAATGGTAGAAGCTTACAAGAACAAAGGCGGCACCATTATAGGAGAGGCGAAGAAACCGGATGGAAAGCCCGTTGGGAAAGTTGAAACGCACGCCGACTCCGATTCGGATTACGATATGGAACTTATGGCACCGGATCGAGAGGAAAAGAAGGAAAAGAAGGAAAAGAAGACGAAGAAAGTCGGCGGAGGTGACGGCTTCGAAGTCGTTTCCAAAAATGCCCGTGAGTATTACATCGATGAGCGTAGATGGACAATGATTATAACGGTGTCCGGCAGTCCTTGAAGTCCTTGAAGTTCTGGAACTGGCCTTGAATTTTGCCTGTCCTTGAAAAAGTCCTAGAATATCCTTGAATTTTTTATTTCGCGACCATCCTTAGTTTCGCTGAGATACATATATAGATTCGTGTATAGTGAGTAGATTTTTATTTCTGAGCCGATTCAAACGTAAACGAAAACGGTTATCAAACTAAATGTTATTTCGTAGGTCGCGCGCGGTCCTAACGCAACCTGAAAATTGTCCTTGAATGTCCTTTCGTACGGTCTTTTTATTGGAACACCACGATTATTTTACAATTTTGTCGGTTATGGTTGTTTCAGCCATGAAAACGAAGGGCAAGAGAAAGCTCACGGACGAGGATCTCGCCCTAGGCTCGTTGATGGTCCAGAGCAAAAAATCTCGTCGCGACGTCGTCGATGCAGCTTGGAACAGATTCGCGTTCAACGACGATAAGTTGCCGGAGTGGTTCGTGCAGGACGAGGAGAAACACATGAAGCAAGAAGTACCCGTGCCCAAGGAGCTCGTTGACGAGTACAAAAAACGTGTCGAGGAGCTCAATGTACGTCCGATAAAGAAAGTTATGGAAGCCAAAGCCAGAAAGAAGAGGCGAGCGCTGAAAAAGTTGGAGAAGGCGAAGAAGAAGGTCGAAGCTTTGATGGACAACACTGACGTGAGCGATCGGGAAAAGGCCAAGCAAGTCAAAGCGTGAGTATACCAGTGCACCATTACATTTTTGTAATTTTCGATACGAGTGCGGTAAAGCGAAATTTATACGCATGCTGTGAGGTGAATCAAACGAGCTGCACGAATACCAGAGGAGCACGAGCCGAAAGCGAGTGCTACGGTACGAGTGCGGCGAGGGCGACTTAGTTCACAGTCTGCGTATGATGTTCGCTACATCGCATTAGTATCGCATAATGTTTTTGTAATGCATATAGGAGAAGTGCTACTCCGTGCCTGTTGATTATGGCGCTATATAGCCAGCGTCGTAAAGTACGAGGAGCATGCGTAAAGTGCGAGGACCGTGCGTAAAGTACGAGGACCGTGCGTAAAGTACGAGGACCGTGCGTAAAGTACGAGGACTGTGCGTAAAGTACGAGGACCGTGCGTAAAGTACGATGACCGTGCGTAAAGTACGAGGAGCGTGCGTAAAGTAAAATCAGCCCGATCTGCACTTGCGCCGGGTATTTAGTACTCTTGGCTGTAAAGCGCCACTTACGCCACTCTCGGCAGACACGAAATGTAGCACATTTCATGAAAGAGTTACATAAAAAAATGTCCCGGCTTTGCTAAAATAACCACATTCCTTGCGTGCAATACGGACGGAAAATCGCCTATTATTGACCGATGATCATTGTTAAGTTGTGCACATGCGCAAGACTGTTTCATTACTCTCTAGCGAGTAATAGGACTTATACTCCCCCTGGAAGCCCTATTACTCCGGGGGAGCAATAGTCATTGGCGAATACAACGATTTTTCTTGCGACGCAAGAAATGTAGTTATTATAACGAAGTTGGAAAAAAAGTTTCATACGTTACACCGGAGGGAGAGGATCTTCACCTTGTATGATTTCCGCAAACTTTACACTCTGCGAAAATCGCTCAATTGCTCCTCCTTTGCAGCACACATTGTTAAAAAAATTGTAAATTTACTACACCGGAGTGGAAGTTTTTATGGGAAAACTGGTGTATTAAATTTAAGGTACCATCGTCACGAAAAATTAATGGACTTGTAGAGTGAAATTAAAGTAAATTATTGGAATTATTTTTATAGTCAAATTAAGGTAAATGATCAAAACTAAAGCAGTTCTGAAGTTTTTAATGTACATTAATTTTTTATCACAATTGTACTTGAAACTTAATATACCAGTTTATGCATAAAACCTTTTAGCACCAGTACATTAAATTTCATACGATTTTTTTTACGGTGTAATATATTATTCTATACGAGTTCGCACTCACGTTTTAACAGCGCCTATTTCTCGTTTCAGACTGTACAAGAAGGCAACGAAAGAGCCGAAAAAAGTAGTGACATACGTCGTAGCGAAGAAACAAGACGCACAGAGGCGAGCGATTAGACCGCCTGGTGTGAAAGGCCGTTATAAAGTTGTCGATCCCAGGATGAAAAAGGATCTGCGAGCGGCGAAGGCCAAAGAAAAAACAAAGGGACGCGGAAAGAAGGGTGGTAAAGGACGAGGCGTAAAGCAACCACGAGGAAAAGCCAGATCGAAACCGTCGAATGGAAGGAAAGGAGGAGGGAAAGGAGGTAAAGGAGGTAAAGGAGGTAAAGAATAACAAATTTCAAAACCACAATCATCAATGCCACACGATACCCGAGATTCAACGTAAATCTACGTTGCGAGTGGAGCCGAGGCCTTCGTCATAGGCTACACAATCGTAGGAATCGGTAGCTCCGATAAACTGTTGTAATATATACATATATATATTTTTACTTGTATCGACGATACACCGTTAGGCAATTATTGGTACCCAGTATAATAATTAACAATATACGTGACCACAAAATGTAATTCGTATGAATTTACATCGTCAATGGTATCGATAGTATAAAAAAAAAAAGAATCAAAAAATGCGAACCATCTTTAATACATCGTTTTACACAACTGCCGTATAAACGGCAATGGTGCAGCGATTATATCCGTAATATCGATCCTTGGGTCCAATTTATTTCGTACAGGCAAATCGATAGTTGTACGAAATAAATTCCTACTTCCCGTCCGGAAATTAATGCAGGAGCGAAGGTCGTCGCGAAGAACATTCGTATCGCGACGACTTTCTATCTCGGCTATCCTTGAACTTGATATCAAACGAAGCAAGTAGGAGAGTTCATTTCTATTTGACGATTTGGCACTCGATCAAACCACGGCTCATTTCTCATCAGCGATTTATGTGCCAATTTTTATTTATATACATTTAGTCGAGACGAAACTATGTTGCAAGCCAGTTCAACACCTCAGGGTTAACCACGACTTCATCGAACGTTACTCTCGAGGCGCATTATTGGAAAGATCAGCGAAGCACGTAGTCCGATATTGGTCGGTTCGCGAGGTCGCCAGTACCAAGTTCAGGCCACGCATACACATAAAATACGTAGGAGAGAGCGGGGCAAAATGGGGCAACGGGGCAAAACGGGGTTTTTGGGCAAAACTAAATTTTCCAATAATTTTTGGAACGGACAAGGTGGCAAAACTGGGCAAAAAAGTCCGACGTATCCGATAGGGCGAATGCGGGCATCCAAAAATTATTGGAAAATGACGTTTTGCCCAAAACCCCGTTTTGCCCCGTTGCCCCATTTTGCCCCGGTCTACCCTACTTCTCTTTTAAGGGGAGGCTAAACACGCAGGAGTGCGAGATATAGAGTAAAAAATGTTAATGCATTATATTTTCCGAAACGGTTCTATAAAATGATAAACGACAATTCGTTTATCATTTTACAGAACCGTTTCGAAAAATATAATGCATTAACATTTTTTGCGGGGCGCATCGCCTTAATCAAATTCGCGGTGAAGCCCGCAATTCGTTTTTATTTTATAAAACAGTTTCTGAGAATACTGGATTAAAAATATTTTGAGTTCATGTTGATCTTTAGACCCACCTTAAGCGGTTGAAAATATCGCGTCGCTTCGCGCCGTGACGCGAGGATCGCCTTGCACTTTGTCTCTACTCATGGCTCAAGTACACACTAGCGTTGTCAAGGTCAAGAAAGTCAAAGATACACAAGTCGGAACATATCGCGTCACTTGTTTATTCGCGGCATACAGCTCGGCTGGAAGGAAAACAAAAGCGTTCACGGTATTTATCGATATCACGGTTTTCCCTTCCGCACCGTATGAAAATGACTTTACCAATTTTTCCTTTAAGAGTATGTGAACCAGTCTTCATTACCGCAATCGGCAATGAAGACTGCGATGAAATTTTTTTTCTTCGCGGTTCGTCGCATGTACTTTCAAACGGGAAGTCTCATCGAAAACGGATATCGTGTCAAGTTTCGATGAGACTTTTGTTGACCCTACATACCAGTACTCGTGAAAAAAGAAAAAATAATGCAGTTTTGATACCGACCGCGTCTGGATTGGGCGGTTAGGGAGGTGTCTCAATTAATCGTAACATCTGGCAGTGATCGATCTTTTGAAACGTGTATAGAAAATTTATTTATTTATTTATTTATTTATTTACGGGACGAGCCCTTTTACATAAAATAATACAGATAATATAATATCATAACAGCATGAGATCAAAATTAAATTCATAATGATTTTTTGTCTTGCACAGTTCACACTTTAGTTTTTCGATGTATATGAATATGTTTTTGGTATAGTTTACTACACACGAGAATGAAAATAGCTTTGAAGGATAATTAACAATTAATATCACATCGTATCACTTCGTATCGTAGTATCTGTCATGAGTCACTCGAAGAGGAGAACCCGATCTGAGAGGGCTCTCGTGTACGTTGAGATTTAGTGTCGAAAAGGCGTGAATCCTATGTTAAAGTATACGAGTGGACGCCCTTTTGATTCTCAGCCGCGCAGTTATAGATGTTTAACGAATATTTCAAAAATAACGTTTATGTAGGTTCTCGCGGTCACAGTATCTCTGTATCGGTGAGTATCTGTAGAAACTGTGAGTATACGTGTGAGAGTCCAATCGACATGAAGTTCAGTACTTGTTAACATATTTGTTACAAAATACGTTTACCTTCCTTGTTTGAAATTCCAGCAGTGAAAAGCAAACTATTCTCGTCGACACCCATATATGTGTGTGTGTGCCGAAACAACAAGGCATTAGTTACAAAAACATCAGAAAAATTTCGAGCGTTTCGTATCGTGGCAGAAATCAAAAACATTTCTCGCATGAAATTGATTACAGTTTGTGATACCGACTGAGCCTGGATTGGGCGGTGAAGTTGGTGTTTCAGTTAATCTTAACATCCGGCAGTGATCGATCTTTTGACACGTCTACAGAAAATTAAGACTCGAAAAGGCACCCACCCTATGTTAAAGTATACGGGTGGACGCCCTTGTGATTCTCAGTCGCGTTATACATTCTTAACGAATATTTTAACATTTTCGTGAAAATGTAAGTTTATCTTCCTGGGTTGAAATTCTAGCATTGAAAAGCAAGCTATTCTCGTCGACGATTGCATATATGTGGGTGTGTGTGTGTGTGTTTGAAAACAACAAGACATTAGTTACAAAATCGTCGGACAAATTTTGAGTCTTCCGTTATCGTAGCCGAGATCAAAACATTTCCCGCACGCCTTTCCCCTCCGAAGAGAAAGAGAGTTGGAGAAGGAGAAAGAGAGAGTCCGAGAGTATAAATAAAGAATTTTATTACGTCGCTCCGGGGGCCGATACTCCTATCGGCATGCGGCCTTGGTTAAACTTGACCTTGCTTTATTTCAGGCGATCCCGCTTCGCACGTAATGACGCTATATACGGAAAGCCTGTGTTACCATGCACACACACATGCACATATGCTCGGACGACCAAAATCAAAAGGGCGTATACTGCATGCTTGTACACGGAAATCACTTCCTCCTTAAATCCGCGTCACGCGATATATTGCTCGTACACCGGTGTAGCTGGCACTTGTGCATGGTACACTCTTCGTATAGCAGCCAGCTAGCTGCCAGAAGCTAGTCATATCGCGGAACGCGTTCCACATCGAAAAAAAATTTTACGTGGCATACACCGAAAAATATATCTGTGATATACAAAATATATATTTCGCCGAAACTTGTTTGATTTTTCGGATATATTTTTCAATATATTTCGGCAAATATATATCTTCGTGTATATAGCGATTTATATTATTGAGATACTTCAATCATATAGAATGGATGAATTTAATATGTTTCGAATAGATTTTTGCATATATTTGTAGATGTTCCATTATAATCTACGACAATAGAGGTTTATTGGTTTACATTCATTCACAATGTATAACGCTGAACCGGCTCCTCCGTCCTTCATTCCATAGCCAAAAAATACGAAAAAGTGTTAAAAAAAATATATTTGCAATATACAAGCATATATATCGCAGCCTTTTATTTTTGGATTTTTGGCTATATTTTTCAATATATTTCGGCAAATATATATCTTCGTGTACATACTTATTTATATTATTGAGATGCATCAATCATATATATGGTGGCCGCGGTCAGGGAAAACCAGGAAAAGTCGGGGAATTTCTATAAATAAATAAGAAGAACATGAAAGGGAGCCTTAAAAAAAATTGGGAACATTTTGAAAAAAAAGATTTAATTAAATAGCAATTAATTACTAATACTAATAATTAATTAATTAAATACTAATTAGGCATTAGGCATACTAATTAGGCATTTTCATTTGCATCGTTAATTTAAAAAAATAGAAGTCGTTGGAAGTTTCGTCAGGGAAAATTTTTAATTGCTCAGTGAAAAGTCAAGGAATTTTTCCGGGAAAAAACGGCCACCATGATATAGAATAGACGAATTCAATATATAGCGAATAGATTTTTGAATATATTTGCAGATATTGCATTATAGTCTACGGTAGTAGAGGTTTATCGAATCACATCCGTGTGGTGCATATATCGACAATGTAACGCTGGATCGGCTGCTCAATCCTCTCCATTCTATCGCAAAGTTGACCATCAAGGAGTTAATCGAACCCATGAATCAGTCCCACTTGGCGAATCAAATATGCCCGCACTCGATACCCGCTCATTGCAGATTGACCACGTTACAGGGAGCGAATGAGCGTAGAGCGGTCAGGCACGGACGTGCGGAGCGATGAAAGCATTGAATGGCCAATTTGGACGATGAACGGATTAGAACGAGGAGAACCGCATGAGCGTAGAGGAGCGCGGATCGGATTTCAAGCGGCTCGTCTGGCCGTCTGCCCTCCGGACTGCCTCAAGAGTATTTGCCAGCTTCGGGGAATCGCGCTCGGAAGTCTAGGGGCTTCGCGTTTTGCGTGTATATATAGCTCGACTAGAAATGACCTCAAGACGGCTATCCGCTTGGTCCGTCGGAATATTTCTATCGCGGCCGTGCCGGTTGGGGCGGCCAGTTCAAAAGTCGGACGAGGTTCGATCCACAACGCGTCCCGAGATTGTCCTTGGCGGTCCAGCCGGATTCTTGGAAGACGTTCGATGCTTGCATTGCGACGACACTTTTGACTTCACGGGTTCCATTGGGTGGTCCGGAAGTGTATAAATTATTGGAAGTCCTTAAACCGCAAGGAGATTTGTCGGATTATGCGTGCGAAATATGGCAGAACCGGAAGTCGCGATGTTGAGTGGCGGGAGGGGGGCGAGGTGGGCAGTGCGGCGGTTTCGGATGGCCAAGGTCGGACGGTGAACGCTTTAGAAAATAGTCGACGAAGTTTGATTCTCGAGCGTGCTGGCCGGGTTTATTACGAAACCGACTCGGCTTCCCTCCACCTTCCGACCCTAGGAGAACATATATGTGGGTAGCGAAATAATATCTATCTCCCTTTCCCCTCTCCCTCCCATCGGAGGTCAAACATGTGGGTGGTTTTTTTTTTTTTTTTTTTTTTTTTTTTTGTCCGCGGTCGCAGATGTATGATATCAGTTGCCAAGAATTTCGTGTCAGTTTTTGACAAAGTCGCGTATTGCATCGGACGTGGTGTCGCTGACAGGACGTCCGATCGTATAATCTTTTCTTAGCCTCGATGGCACGGTCGCATTGTCAGCCGACTATGTGACTCATTGTTGACGAGTTTTGGCAAGAGCTTTGTCAGTGTCTAGAACGGCACGCAATATTTTCGAAGCTATAAGAACACATGTGGACCCGGCGAGCCGGACGTCGATCACCGTTGCTGTACTTTGCCAAAGAGATTTTTTTGTTTTTTTTTGCGTTTTATCCTAGTTACATTGTTACTGTATTGTGTTACAGTTACATTGTAGTTAAATCGAACCGACACGATGTAAACGAGACATTTTCAAGGTACGCTCCTCAGAAACACACCCGGTTCGACGAACGGTTTAAATAATAATTTCACGAAGCGTTTCGCGTCCGACGAAATCTATCCGCAATGTTTTTTCGTCCGCGGAACGGCGCAAAAAACATTGGAGAAGTATCAAAAGCATTTATAGATATAGTCGTTCGCTGCACGACGAAGTTTCGTCGCGAAGTTTAAGAGTCGGTGCGAAAAATATAGCATAGTAATTTCTATACATTTAAGGAGGGAGTCTCGTTGCGCGCTGACTTCGCATAAGTTTGACAACAATAAGAGAAAATTGCAAGTACATCTTGATGGTGTAAAAATCCGAAAAAAATCATGTATACCAAAGGTACTGAGAAGACTAATTTTGCATAATAATAATTGCAAAATGTTATTAACAAATTCATCAAAAAATTAATTGGTTAACAAATTACCCGGCAACAA
>JAPYZC010001208.1:0-20937 GCA_030522665.1 Ichneumoninae sp. A BG-2022a | reverse complement strand
TATACTAAAGGTACTGAGAAGATTAATTTTGCATAATAATAATTGCAAAATGTTATTAACAAATTCATCAAAAAATTAATAGGTTAACAAATTACCCGGCAACCAAACTTTTTTTTTATGAAAATGATTCGTTTATTTTTCTGAATACGTATGAATTTTTTCAGTTTTTTAAGTAATCGTTGATTTTTGTTCTATACAAAAAAATAAAGAATCAACGATTACTTAAAAATCTGAAAAAATTCATACGTATTCAGAAAAATAAAGGAATCATTTTCATGAAAAAAAAGTTTTGTTGCCGGGTAATTTGTTAACCAATTAATTTTCCACTTAATAGAAAGATGATCGGCTGCATGGAAGAGGCCGCAATCGATGATGCGCCGCACGTTGAAAACACCCGAAAAACGAAGCCATCGAACGAATAATGCCTCATTCATAACTATGACCGCCAAAATGTTATCCAAAAGTCTTCGGCACAAGGGATAACTTACGGATAACGTTTTCGTGGCTCTAAGTTAACCAATGGAGAACTTTTTCGAAACATCTGAAAGATTGTTACTTCGGGTGAGCTTCTCTATCTGAAATTCGCACGACGCAGAACACGCTCTCGTTCTACGCATTATTTAATCTAAGTTTCCGAACGGGCTGCAGCTCACGTAGAAACTCAGCCTGCGAACAGCTGTTCCGCGCGACTCGTCGCCGATCGTCGCAGAATTCGGGACGTCACGATATGCAATGTGACACAATAACATAACCCTTTTATCGTAACTGCTGTAAGCAAAACATACATATTTGTCATGAGGCCGAGAAAGTTTACCTTACCTCACAACACTGACGCGTGAGTTTATTCATATTCGCTCGTTTTTGTACTGCTGGAAAATATCGTTGGGAAAAAATTAAAGCTAAATAATAACATGATACAAAAAAAACGCTTCTTGTCGGTGCTTTGTTTACAATTTTTTATCGTAATAACAAATACCTTTTTGAAACGTTACATTCGTCGCTTTTTTAGTTGTAAATAAAGCGTATTCAGGGAGAGCGTTCGCTTTGTTTAACGTGTATGATGGACAAAGATTTGTTTACATACATTTTTTATTTTTGCATACATTTCATCGGCATTTTTTATAATTTTGATGGTAACATTTTCAGAATGCTCTGTAATTAGCGTTTATCCAATTTTTTTTCAGTCTTGCAAATTCGGACAGAAAAGTCGTCGTAGTTTCTGTAATTGGCAAGTCTCAGTACAGAGCGAAAGGATGCAAGACAGAGATGCTCAGTACTGTACTATTAGCGGGCCTCCTGGATGATCCGATGGTCGATGAAAATACCTTGGTAAACAGTTGCACTGTGCAGAGCGGTGTCAAAATCCATAGTTTATTGCAAATTTGTTCATTTTCATTCCTCAGCGGAAGCTACGTTTTTATTTAAAAAAAAAAAGATTTTGGTGTCAGTGTATCAGAAATGGTCCTAAACGTTGAAAAATTTGATGGTTCATCTCAAAAGTATAAACAAATTTTTTGGAAAATTCAAAAAGTTCATAAAAAGTAAACAGTCAATCAATTTTTTAACGTATTTAATACCGAATATTGTACACTCTTAAACCATTCATATTCCAAATTTGAGCTTGATACCTCGACGTTTTCTCAAATTAGACAGGCTTTAGTAATCTTTGAAAAAAATCCAAATTCAATACCTAAGGTCTTTAACCAAAACATTATATGTGTAGGCAGTTTTACGATGATACCTTGAAATTTATCCAAGTCAGAGATACCACAGACATTTTGCAAATAATGTAATTATTTGCAAAATGCAATTGTTTGCAAAAATGTTGTTATTTGAAAAAAATTTAATTATTTGTAAAAATTTGGTTATTTGAAAAAAATTCAAATATTTGCAAAAATGTTGTTATTTGAAAAAAATGTAATTATTTGCAAAAAATGTATTTATTGTTACTTATCATTTCAGTGTGAGATCGAAGGATACCATGATGTTCAGGAGAGAACCGTCTATCTCCACTTGCGAGGTCTCTTAGACACTTATACATTGGTGAAGCAGTACCAAAGTTTTGTAGAAAAAAGGGAGTGCAAAGATTTTCTCAGCGCTTGGGCCCACATGAGGGACAAATATGCCAGGGCATTGCTCGTTCTTTTTCATGTATCGCACATAGTGATAGTTACCTACCCTACACACATCTTTGACTACAGCTATGTGCATCTGTTCAGGGCTCTGGATATCGTTAGGTAAGCTGTAAGGATAAAGTATAAGAAACGAAAATGTTTGCTACGAAATTGATATTGATTTAGTGGTAAAATTTTGTGTAGCCGGTGAACATTCAATTTTGCAGTGTATGTTACGTTAATATTACACAAGGCTCTCTGTAAACTGTAGTATTTTTATCGAGACTAAGTTAATTTGCCGACTATTAAATTCTCTTTCTATTAATTTTTTTTTTCCAGGCAGAACGCGTCGCTCCCGTTGGCGTTTATACTAAACTGCATCCCCGGTTTACCGAAGGGATGGGAGAGCAACGGCAGGCCATGCTCCCCAAGGGTGCTGTTTTACTTTGAGACCTGCCCGTCCGTGTTTAAGGATCCGGATAGCGGTGCAAGTATAAAGAAGCTGGAACATTCCCTGGAGGACCAGATCTATCATGTACTTCGGAAAAACCGTATAGTCACTAATATCAGGTGAATTAAAAAATAATACACTTAAAGGTTACAAGTACACGAATGGCTTCGTTATAATTGCATCGTTAAAGTGTTGATCACATTATTATAACGATTTAATTTGCAGTTCCAATTCACTGTTCGCGATACCAGCGAACCAGGAATTCGTTTATGTACACACCGGTTCGACGGAAACACGCGACCTCCTCGGCTACATGACCCGAAGTTTGATCAAGAGCTGTACCAACAGTTCGAGCGGTACGTCGTCCAGAAGTTGCGCGATAATACAGTCAACTTTTAACACCGTCGAATCGGAAACGGAAACGCGATCATTTCGATTGTTTCTACAACAACACATAAACCTCGCATTTTCGAAAGGGTTCGACGACAATGTCGGTCGACACACAGGATCCTCGCATTTCGAGGTGAGTCGAAACTCCAAAACTGCCTTTGCGAAAACTTTGCGGAAAAATTGCTTTCTACAATTTCCGCGAAATAATTGTTTCTTTAAAATACAATTTTAAAAAGGATAATGACAGAAAAAATAAAAACAAATTTGGGAGATTGTATTTTCGAGAAATTGTACTTCTGCGCAATTGTTTTTTCGGATAATTCTTTTCGAAGCATTTCCACATATCGAATACGATATACGACCCAAAATTATCGAATTTTATTTTTCAACAGATACCGACGTTGTCACTGTTCCTCGAAGTGGCGAACAAAGTTTTCGATTTCTTCATGCTAAATCCAGACAACAAGCCACTGTCGGCCCTGCACGGACTGCTCGACACCGACGTAAAGTTCAGCAAGAGTCGATGTAGCAAAGTTCTTCCGAGAGCTTTGCAAACTTATCAGGACAATTTGCCGCAACATTACGGAAGGTCCGCACACGCAATTGGACATACAAATCAGTCGGTGTATGAATCGAATGAACTCTTTTTATTTATTTATATTACGCAGAACCTATCACGAGACCAAGTTAGCACACGCCATGGCGGTATTCGAGATGCACGCGCGTGGACCTCTGTTCGAGGAGTTCAGCGAAAAGTTGCACATAGAGTGCGACAAGCATTGGCGGGCCGGCAGACAGATGTGCGAAGTTTTGTCGTTAACGGGAAATCCGTGCACGAATCCGATTCACAAGGGAGGCAGCGAGGGGGCGGGTGGCGGCGAGCACACAGAACCGCGACCCGACGAAAATGAACTGCCGGTAATGGAACATTGCAGCGGCGTGCGTTACATCTGCGCCTGCAATTGCGGTCGATGTCAGGGACCTCGAGAAGACCCTTTCAATCTTCGTCACGCCAATTACGATTATTTTCAAATGTTGGCGAAGCAATGCGGATGCGCGCAGCTGGAGAACATACAGTTTCCGGTGTTTCAGCCGAGCACACACAATTTTAGGTAAGAGACCGACGTGGCTCGCGTCAATGGATCCGTCATTAAATTTCATTCGATTTTTGTAATCCGTGTGTTACAGAGCTGCACAATTGTTCACGGGGGGAAAACGAAAAGACTCGTTCGGTCGGGTCGACTTGTCGACGCCCCAGGGCCAGACTCAAGCTTGCAGCTTGGCCGACAGCACGTTGCACGGTAATGACGAAATCCAATTTCTATAAAGATCTCTTTGTAGAAATTGTTGCGAGCATCATCTAAGAATTTTCCTGTAATCGAAAATTGTTTTGTTTTATTTTTGATTCTTTTTTCATGAAACATTTTTTTCGAGATTTTAATGAAAACTTGTTCAGAATGATCCACAGTATCGGAACATGATTTTTTGAAAAAAATGTCGGGATGTATGCGTGTGCTTGTCAGATCCGAAAAATTGAAACTTGAGAACGGCTTGAGCTATCAAGCTGAAGTTTCTAAGGCAGGTAGAGGCGTCAATGCTCAATGTTTGATTACATTTTTAGCAAAATGCTTCCAGTCATAAAAATGTCGCGCGGTTTTGAACTATGTTAAAAAAATCGGTGTCCACGTGCCTCATACAATTTTTGCGCCGTTGGGTTAAAAAGTCGTGCACAAAGGGACTATTATGGACCGATGATTCCTATTTAATTTGGCAAGGATCCATCGAACCGTTTAAATTTTATAAGTTTTGAATTTCCTTCAAATTCTATTTTTTAAAAATTATTTTTTTTTTCTGACGCGATTTTGCGTATTCAAAAAGTCATTTTTAAAACGCAATCATTTTCTTGTACCGACAAACCTTCCTCTATGAGGAAGACAAACAATTGTTCGTTCTTTTATGTACTACAATTTTTTTTTACACATGAAAATACTTAAAGACAATAATATTGCAGCGTACGGAAGCGGTGGGCAGTCGCAGTTGAGTAACGACCCGGCGGTCGAGGAGGCTCGGAGGATCGCTAGTAAGACGAATTTAACACCAGGCGAGGCGCACAAAGTTGTCATACAAGTTACCGATGTCGAAGTCGACAACTCCAAAGGTAAAAAAAAGTCTCAAACATGCGAAAATTCTTGTACTCAGAGAACGCTGCTTTTTTTAGAAAAGTCTTTGGTCAGACAACCAAAGTTCTCAGAGAATGCTGCTCTTTTTTTAGAAAAGTCTTTGGTGAGACAACCGTCTACTACGGAGTATCTGCCAGGTATGCTGCACACCGAATCACCCGCAGGTCTGCTGCCGCAGTTTTCGAGTTGGTCTCTCGTCTGTCTCGGACCCAGCAGCCTCTACTCTCACAACTTGGGCCTTCAGCACCAAGCTGGTGTTCTAACGACCTCGGCGTTTTTACTTCCATGGGACGTTACTGTTAGGTAAATTAAATATTTTTTTATTTATATGGATCGAGCTTGCGATGGCGCAAATTTTTGACGAAACGAAATTTTCTGTAATTTTTCACTTCCTCACAGACGAAGCTTTGTTTTGTTGAAACATTTTTTTAAAAGATTTTAATTAAAACATTTTCAGAATGTTCGAAAATGTCGAAAAAGCACATTTGGAAACAATGTCTGGATGTAGGGGGGACCGGGATGCGATGACCCCGCGGGGCGAGATGGGCTAGCGAAAAATCATGCTGACGCAGGGTGTAATCTTATTTAGAGCCACCCTAAATAAGATAACTAGAAGGTTACAACGGCGGATTATTGGCGCATGAGCGCTACTAACGGGTAGAAGTTAGGAAACTCAAAATTTATGGATAGTACAGGCTAGGGCGGTACAGATAGGCCGGCCAAAATATCTTATCCGGCTAATGGATTTTATAGTTTGGCCGGCTAAGCTTTTAATACAGTTTTGGCGGTTTTGGACCAATTTTTATTAAATTTTTTCTAATGTTACCAGCAATGTATTCCGAAATATTTTTGCCCGCTGAACATGAATCTGCCACCCTCTTTGGCTTAAAGTACGACGCTACATTAAGGGGCTTGATTTCGTGCACGAAAAATCGTATTTTTGGGATTTAAATGGAAAACATTGGATTGGGAATAAAATAATTGTTATATTCGTGATCAGCGGGAAAAAATACATCAAATATAGCTTTGAAACAAAAAAAACGAATGAACAACGATTTTTTAATGTTTGAGCCACTTTTGGAAAAACGTCGATTTTCGTGATTTTCAAACGTCGATATCTCGGCTTCCAATGAAGGTAGGGAAAATCCGAGGTGCCCATCGTGTTCTACGGGAAAAAATACACAATATAGGGCCTTGTTCGGAGGTTTCGAATAGTTTTGTCGTGCCGTTTGAGGACGTTGAAAAACGCAAAAAATGGATTCGAAAGGGGTAGCCTTGCAATTTTTTTACGATTTTTTTTTCTTTTTTAAAAATTAACTGCCACATATTCCGACGTATTTTTGCGCGCTGAAAACGAATCCAGCGGGATTTTGGGCCTAAAATACAATGCGACATTAAGGGGCTCGGTTTTATGCACGAAATTATGCACTTGACCGGCTAAAATAGCTTGGCCGGCTAAAACGGATTAGCCGACTAAAATAGTTTAGCCGGCCTATCTGTACAGCCCTAGTACAGGCAGGTGTTAAAAAAGTGAACAATTTAAGGGTAGCCCGCCTCGCCTCAGACACATTATTTCGCACGTGCTATAGAACTGTGAAAATATAATTGTTGGATGACACAATAAATTATGCTTTCGGCAGCGTTGTAGTCGCATTATTTGCTTAGGGGGCCCATCTTGCCCCAGTCTTCCCTATGTATGTGTAGCTCAGACGCCAAAAATTCAAACCGTAAATAAAATAACTCGAGAATGCCTCGACGGATCGAGCTGACATTTCACACACAGCATGTGTGGTTAATAGTCAATGTTTCTTGAAAATTTCATTTAAAAATGTTCAATTTTGTTTTTTTTTTTTTTTAGATTGGAGCACCAGAAGGACAGAGGCTCGTACTGGCCGATGGTGGGCGATCACGAGGGTCGCAACTACTGTCCGCGCGGTAAAAACTTTCAAAACGCGAATACGATGAAATGCCGAAAATCTAAGGGTGGAAAGGAATTCGTTGTCAAGATATTCGTCGGTGTCGAGTACGAATGCCCTCGAGGACACAGATTCATGGCATCGGCGCCGGACAAGGTTCTCAAGGCAACGGGAAATGGAATAGTTAAGGATAGCGGCAACAAAGTCACGTCCAGCACTGCCGACATGCCTCTCTACTTTCCCTGTCCCTGTCGGTCAGTAAAAAAATGTCCATCACCATATTCGTCAGAAAATTAATTTTCCCGACGAACCTTTTTTTTAGTGTTCGGTGGAAATTAATTTGTTTTTCTCGTTTTCAAAATATTTACAGGCAACCGAAACCGCTGATAGCTCAACTTATGAGAATTCACGTGGTCACGCCGAAAGCGCCCGTTCACGTAACGCTGAACCCTCGTGTACAGCCCGGACCACCGCCGTGTCCGATCTTCGTTACGGGATGCGAAGAGCCCATCAAACTGTCGCAGAGTGCTTATTGGGTGCTGAGATTACCGTATCCTTTTAAAAATAAAATCGCATTTCAAAGCGATCCTGCCGTCTTCGTACGCAACTTTTATTTATTTATTTATTTATTTATTTATTTACGGGATAAGCCCAGTCTGCGAGTATGCATGCGCAGTAAATGTGCAGTGTGCGTGTTAGTCAAAACATACAATTAGACGCTAATGCCTGACTAGAGCCGCGGCCTCAACAGCTGAGCGGTCCTAAACGCCGAATAATTGACGAGTGTCGGTAAATTCATTCCCTAACCGAATGAGCCGTGGAATCATGATGTTGTGCTCATAATTCGTTAGATATGTGTTAGTCGTACACAATTCAGCGTGTTTTGTCGGTCTGGTTGGTTTTGTTTAATCGGAACTCGATCTGATTATCAAAATAGTTCACAAGCAAAATAGTTCAGTTTTAACAAAAATTAACGAATTTAAGTTATCAATCATTTTAATCATCCTCGAAAATTCTCTTCTTTCGTGTAATGAGGTCGATTCGGAATATAAAGCGTATTTCTGAAAATTTCTCACACTGTAGGTACTTATGTCCGGGGAGCGTGGTGGGGATGGAAAGAGATATACGTGGGTATGCGCGGCGTGCCGGGCCGGTACAGGTTCACGCAAGCGAACGAACGATCGCGGCGTCTGAGCGTTTCGCTCTCATTGCCAATATCGTTCCCAAACGTCCGGTCAGCACCATTTTTTTTCTCGCTTATTAAAATCCTTATTAACGCAAAAATATCAAAGATTAAAAAAAAAACTAATTTTACGCGAGTTTTATCGAGGTACAGAAATTCTTGAGTTCGAGACAGAATTTTCAACTCCTCTCATAACGCGCCCGGCTAAAATTTACATTTAATTAATTTTTTTATGTACAATTAATTTTTTCCGCGGCCGACAACATGCGTTCGGCTTTTACATTGGTAAAATTGCGTACTGAGCCTGCAACACGTTTACATTAAAAAAGAAAAATAATTTGCACGAACTTAAGACGGCTCGAGCATTTGCCCGTTTGACGTTGGATCATCGATGTTCGTGAATTCCGTAAAGATCCGCCGCATAATTTTCGAGATAACACGAGTGGAAAAAGAAACTTTCTTTGGAGGAGCGAACTTCCTTTCCGTTAACACGCTACCCAGCCTAGGTATTCCGGACCCCAGCACGTATCGCCGCTCTGTAAACCCTGATGTATTATCTTCGTAACTCGAGACGATTCGTGAAATAATTTTTTTTTTTATGAACCAAAGCTTTGGATTTTGACGACTAAGCGACAATTATTCATCGACTACGATAAATAATCGTTCAGTCAATAATACTGTGTTCGATCAATTTAATACGACCAATTTTTTTTTTTTACGAACTAAATTTTGAAATTTGCCGCAGTCAATTTTAATTTTTATATTTAAGCGACAATTATCTATCGATTAAGATGAATAATCATAGTGCGGTAAAAAAAAACTGCGTTCGATACATTTTTAGTTTTTAACGGTGGAAAGTTCGGAGACTGTTGATCCTTAACGCGTTTATTCAGATACGTGTACACGGGCGAAAAGGGACCTTACATAGCGCCGAAGGAGCCGGTACCCATATCCCAAGGGCGTCTACTAGCCGGGATGTACGGAATCAGCGAGGTCGTGCCAGAAAAAAAGTAACAGTATAATTTTGTACATTGCAATTAGCCACGTCGTGAAAGACAGTGAATAAATCGACGAATACTTTCGTAATGCTGATCGATATCTCTCCAACAAAGACAAAAATACAAAGAAGAGAGCAAAAAAAAAAGAAGAAACGAGAGAATTAAAGAATTTCAGATGAACAAAGGTACATCCGGCAATTCTCATGATATTCGCGAAACGCTCGATGAACCTTTGCGGTTCAGTGCCCAAGTATCAGCGTAGAGTACGCTGCGTTATTGCGCTGTGCAACATTGAAGCGGCTATCCCACGTTCTTGCTCCCCCCTTTTTTTTTACCTCAACATAACCAATTTCGCATAATGGCGCGTGCGGTTATGAAAAAAAAGAAGAAAAAGAAAAGAAGAGGAAAAAAGAAGTAAAAAAAAAGAGGAACACGAGAAAGCGATCACGGAGGTTTTGGGTCTCGGTATAAAGAGCCGGGCACATACTCGTGTACACGACTACCGTGAGAGATCCCCGGAGAAAATATGCATCGGTCCGTATGCATCTGGAATACAGCGTCTTTCCCGCGATTCTTCCCGCGTACGTTAAAAAATTTTTTTACGTACCGAGAGACAGTGAGAGACGGGGTGGGAGGCTTCGGGAGAATTTTTTTTACGAGATAATACGCCGTGGAGCCAAAAGGTATAAAAGTTGAAGCCGCGGCACGGATATATAGCCGGGCCCGCGGTGCACGCAAAGGGTGGGAAAAGAAGACCCCGGGCCCGAAAACCCTGCTATCCATGTATGCGGTACATATGCATAGAAAGGTCACGTATATAGGAAGACCGCGCGGATTCCGTTTACACCACGTGAGAATCGTTTATATACATATATATATATATATGTATACTGTACGTACATATATATACATATATATACATATATATATGGGTATGCGTTCGATGTTATGCGCGCGTATGGGGCCCATTGCATTATCCAATAGTGGGAACATGCACTAAATGCATTCGGGTATACTTACACATGCGAGAAATAAACGGCTCGCCAGAGTACGAGAGTGCAAGGGGCCGTACGATGTACGAGATTTAATTCGGCTGGCGTAAATAACTCTCGGAATAAATCTGGAAAAGTTAACGACTCGCGACTCAGCTGATAATGGGCATAGGCCTTTCGTAGACTTATGTGCTCTACGCTCAACACTGACATTCACCAGGTGTCTACGCTCATTAAGGAGGCAGCTGCGGTGCAGAGAGAGAAATAAACGATCGCGAGATACCGAGCGTCGTTGAGTGAGAAAAGGACGAGCGATCGTCTTCGCTCGATACTATTAAAAAAAAAACTAAACAACGTAGGATTAATAAAATGGAGAAAAAAAAAGAAATCGTTTTATCCACGTATTGTAAAATAGTATCGAGTGCGAGATTCTTCAAACGATAGTCTCAGCTCGGTAATATAAATTGCGTTGATTAACTTTCTTAGGATTTTTCGTCCGAGAATAAAAAGAAACCGAGGTATAAGAACATAGACATTTCATGGCAGGCTTTGCAGTTAATTTTTCTCCAAAGTCGTTTAAGTTAAAAATCAGTAGTTTCCACACAAAATAGTCTCATTTTTTTCCATTCGCTGAAACCTTTGTATTTTTTAATTATTATAAAGTGCCTGTCACGCGTAGAAGTTGGAGAAAAAAATCGGCACGACGTACAATCGTCTGGCTTGATACTCACTGCCTCGTACGAATTTATCGGCATCCCTTCGAGTGCTAGAGAGACTCCTAGTCCATAAAATCTGATTACTCGAGTCCGAAGCTCCCCATCGATAAGGAATTATTATATAGTTTAAATTAACATAGTTTTAATTAATTTTTTTTTTTTAATTGACTTGTTAATCTTGGAAGATCGATTCGGCCCGAGTGTATTAAACTTTGAAGAAATTGTTATTATTCGAAGAATAGGAATCGAAGTTGTGTGCGGTGTTGCGGTAGAGGCGCAAGTGTATCGGTGAGCCGTCAGGCCCCGTGCCCCACTCCTCAGGCCCAAGGGGGGACCCGGGGTCACATTCCAAGATGGCTGTGCTTGAGGAATGCAGTGGGTGCCCCCCTAAGACGCCTTCCTCCCTCCTTTTTTATTAATCAAGCCAATTTATTCTCTCTCCTATCGAAAACAAACCCTGAAACGTTTTAACCACCGACAGTCTCGGGTGGTTGTGCGCCGGCAAACGTTCGCGATTCGTTCCATCTTCGCTAAATCCAACGTCGCTCGGTTGTTGTTTTTCGTTTGTTTTTTTCATAGTTTCTTCTTTTCTTCTTTTTTTGTTCTTTCTTTTCTCCTCGATAGTGAAAGATTTTTCGGTGTGGGAGAAAAAAAAAAAAAGAGAGAAGAGGGCACGGTGTTGCGTGAGGCGAGAGAGCCGAAGTGAAAGAAGAGATAGAAATCGTTCTCGGGGCATAGAACGAGGAAACGGCGGAATACACTCGGCGTACTCTCGGGGTAAAAACCGCGCGAGTGGGCCTTATCTAATGGAGTTCCTCGGCCACGGATAATGCCCACACAAGAGGATGGTACCGGCCCGTCTTAAACAATGTCTCATAGGGATATCTCTGAGGTAATTTTCTAAATCATTTTTTCCAACTCTGCTATACATTTTTTTTTCGAATATTTTCTGAGGCTTTATATTATTTTTTTAAATTTTGTTAATAAAAAAAAAGTACACGTTTAGTTCTAATAAATTCGTAGTTATTTGCACGTGTCGCAAGTTTTTTTTTATCAACTGCGTTTTGCGATAGTGCAGTTCTTCGATCTAGAACCACCTGTTCGGTGCTGCACTTGACTTTGATTTCTTTTTTTTTTTTCGCTAACAGGTGGAGCCCGAAGGTACGTCGGCCTTGGCTGCGGGCTCAAGGGCGCTATTCCTAGAAACGGTGCGCAGAAGTAACGCAGCATGTCAGAATGGAGACTACGCACTGGCCGCTACTCTGTACACCGAAGCCCTTGCCTTGGATCCCCTCAGCCATGTACTTTACTCCAACAGATCTGCGGCCAGGCTCAAAATGGGTCTGTTCGCTCTGGCGCTACAAGATGCAGTTCGGGCTACGGAATTAGTTCCGCAATGGCCAAAGGTGAGCAGCAGTTCTTCTTTTATAATTTATACCCAAAAATGTGTGGCGCTTTGCTAAAAAAGAAATTCTAAGAACAATAATTTTTCTATATTCATGAAACATCTCTTCTTACGGTTATTGTATTCTTGGAAAGGTAGTTTAAACGTTAGAGTGGAAAATTAGACACCCAACGAGTGTGAAATGGACAGGGCAACGAGGAATTAATGTCAATGAAAAACCCTTGGAAACACACTATGGAATAGGGCAGTAGACACGTGGAATGCGTTACCGGTGCATGCAATCGAAGCAGAGTCATTAAATATATTTGAAAATGAAATCGTTTTATACATTTTTATGTTAAGAGTATTTATATAGAAGCAGATTTAAAAAGTGAAAACTTACTTTCTGTAAATAGTAATAACAAAAATATCCGGCGCTGTGAAGTTATAATATTAATTAATGAGCCTATGAAGATATCGCATAAATTTGACGATGTTTCATCGAGACATTTGATAGACACTGTAGCTCAAAGAGTCAGCGAAGAATGCAGTGCCTTCATTGATGATGATAAAGGTATAATATTAATTAATAAGTTTGTCAAGATTTCACACAAATTTGATAATGTTTTATTGAGCAATTTGACGTGGTATTTCAAAGAATCAGCGGAAGATGCAATGCCTTCATTAATGAAGATGGAGTTCATTAATGAAAGTGAGGTTCATTAATGAACCTCACTTTAGAAGGTGAAGTTTCATTAAACATCACACTCATCATTAATGAAGGTGAAGTTCATTAAAGAAGGTGAAGTTCATTAAAGAAGGTGCAGTTCATTGATGAAGGCGAGGTTCATTAAAGAAGGTGCAGTTCATTAATGAAGGCGAGGTTTATTAAAAAAGGTGAAGTTCATTAATGAAGGCGAAGTTCATTGATGAAGACGAAGTTCATTAATGAAGGCGAAGTTCATTGATGAAGGTGAAGTTCATGAATTAAGGCGAAGTTCATTAATGAAGGTGTGAACATTAATTAATAAGCCTGCGACGATATTACACATTTTGACAATTCCTCATCGCGCCATTTGAGAGACACAATATTTCGGCGTTTCGGTGCAGCATGCGGTGCTTCATGTGTTTAAATTATGTTTCGGTTGTTTAAGGTGTGACTTTTTTTCGTTCACACATAAAACATTTATTTTTTTCCAGGCATACTATCGTCAGGGCGTTGCCCTGCAATGTCTGGGTCGTCACGGCGAAGCTCTGGTCGCGTTCAGCGCCGGCCTCGCTCGAGATCCTCCGAATTCACAGTTGCTCTCCGGGCTGGTCGAGGCTTCATTGAAATCTCCGCTGCGGCCGACCCTAGAGCCGACCTTTCAGCAGCTTCGAGCTATGAAACTCGACGAGTCACCGTTCGTCGTGATATCGGTCGTTGGACAGGAACTCCTCGGTGCCGGACAATACAAAGCTGCCGCCGGTGTACTCGAGGCCGCACTGTCCATCGGTACCTGCAGTCTCAAGCTCCGAGGATCCGTATTCTCAGCATTGTCCAGCGCGTACTGGGCCCTCAATTCACTCGACAAGGCTATCAGTTATATGCAACAGGATTTGGGTAAACCGTTCTCGTTCGCTTCACACTTTGATATAAACAAAATTTATGAAAGTTTTTATAAATGTTATAAATGCTTATAAAAGTTCTTGTAATTCTTACAAATTCTTATAAAAGTTCTTATAAATGTTATAAATGATTCTAAAAGTTCTTGTAATTCTTAAAAATTCTTATACAAGTTCTTATAAATCTTGTCAAAAATTTCATAAAATTTAATACCGTTCGTAAAGATTTAAGCAGGTTGGAGCGTTTCACAGTAATCAGATAACTTTGACGCGTCTATTGATTATAGTGGATGGTTATCAAGAGACGCCGCAGCGTCTCTTCGACGATGGATAAGCAAAAGGCTGTCAGTTTTAACCGGAAAATACTATCGAATATTTAGAAGTCGAATTTGCAGAGCATCCTTCGAGAAAAAGAATGAGCCGTAATACCTCAAAATCAAGAGAAAATTACGGATTGTTCTTTAAAAAAAACTGAACGAATATCTACCTATCCGAATATTAGCAAAAACCAGTCAATATTTTGGCAAATCGCTATAATACAAATAAGCATCCACTGCAATAAATCAATGTGTAAAAGTTTGTATAAACGACATTAAAAATACAGCACTCCTTTGACTACGGAGAAGCACCCCAACTTTCTTAAGTACTAATATGATCGACCACTTATTTTCTTAGTGTACAAATATGACGACGTTTCATCTTTTTTTTCTTTTTTTTTCAGGCGTAGCACGATCGCTGGGCGACATCCAGGGTGAATGTCGGGCGCACGGAAACTTGGGCTCGGCTTACTTCAGCAAAGGAACATTCAAGGAGGCGTTGACCGCCCACAGGTACCAGCTTGTCCTGGCGATGAAGTGCAAAGACGCTCAGGCAGCGGCTTCAGCCCTGACGAGTCTCGGGCACGTCTACACGGCCATCGGCGATCTGCCCAATGCGCTCGCTTCCCACAAACAGTGCGTTCAGCTAGTCAAGCAGATGGGAGATCGTCTTCAGGAGGCACGAGAGATTGGCAACGTCGGCGCTGTGTACCTGGCGATGGGTGAATTCGAGAGCGCTGTCGATTGTCACACTCAGCACCTCAGAATAGCCAGAAGGCTCGGCGATCGCGTCGAGGAAGCGAGAGCCTTCAGCAATCTCGGATCGTCGCATCATTACCGGAGAAACTTCGGTCAGGCGATGACCTACCACGAAAACGTTTTAAGAATCGCTCAGGAACTCGGCGACAGAGCCATAGAGACCAGAGCTTACGCGGGCTTGGGTCACGCGGCGAGATGCGCTGGTTAGAATTCGTTCACGAAAAAAAAATCCCGAATTAATTGTATCAAATGATTGTCAATAATCGTTATTTTTTTAATTGAAAGGCGACTTGGCGCAAGCGAAGCTTTGGCATCAGAGACAACTGGACGTAGCGCTGACGACCAAGGACAAAGTAGCGGAGGGTCGAGCTTGCAGCAATCTCGGAATAGTTTACCAGCTGCTGGGCGAGCACGATGCGGCGTTAAAGCTTCACCAGGCGCACCTGGGAATCGCGAGGTCACTCGGCGACAGGGCGGGCATGGGCAGAGCTTACGGAAATATCGGAAACGCTTACAATGCACTTGGATATTACGAACAGGCTATAAAGTACCACAAACAGGAACTGACCATAAGCAAAGAGGTAACGCGGATTTCTTCTTTACTTTCATTCTATCGAAATTTAGCTGCAAATTCGCTCCTCTGTATATCCATGCCTTTTACGGTGGAACTTCGATTATCTAAATTGATTGGGGTTTGTCCCAGTTCGGATGAACGATTATTCGGTTAGGGGATATTTGGAGATAAAAAATAACATGCGTGAAAAATTGTTAAGATGCGAACGATGCGCCGGTCTTGTCCTTATCGAGCTTCGCAAGATTTTCCTATCTTTTTCCAGCATCAGAATATTATGTTTCGGCTTAGTCGTGCAAATACTGTTGTACTCGACTACAAAACTATTATTTAAGCGTAAAGATTAGTTCATGGCGCGTCGACATGAATTAATGCATCTGCGCGAAAACACCGACGCTACGAGCGGTGTAAAGTATAGAAGATATAAGCTTGAATACGCTTGCAACAAAGTAGCGCTGGATGATGAAATCCCAGGTAGCAAAAAAAAAAATTAGTTATCAAAAAGTCGTCTCAATGCGTTTCTTATGTCCGTTTGGACGCTATCTGAAAGTCACCACTCATCCAAAAGGTTAACTTTGGACGTAAGATAGCTTACAGTTGCCAGCCGGATGGACACACTTAACCCATTTTGATCACTTTCTCATCACTAGATATCTTTTTGGTACCTGGGGTGCCATCAAAATTTTATTTGTTTATTTACTTATTGAATTTATACGAGCTGGGCCCATTTGCAGGGCAATAGATAGAACTTATACGAGGGGCTTATTCGAGACAATAGTTAGACAGTAGTTAATTAGGCAATACTAGTTACACCATTTTGCGCCGTCGTTCGAACAATATAGGGGAGAGCGGGGCAAAACGGGGTTCTTGGGCAAAACTAAATTTTCCAATCATTTTTGGATCGGACAAGGTGGAAAAACTGGGCAGAAAAGCCTGATGCATCCGATAGAGCGAATTTGGGCATTAAAAAATTATTGGCAAATGACCATTTGCCCAAAACCTCGTTTTGCCCCGCTCTACCCTAAATTCGTATAAAGCAAGTTATACTAGACAATCGAGGTTCGGATAATCGAGATTCTACCGTTCGAACAAAATTTAACTTGTCTCTCCAATGTCCAGGTGAACGACCGAAGTTCTGAAGCCAGCACTCACGGAAACCTGGCAGTGGCCTACCAAGCAGTCCAGGGTCACGAGACGGCGCTGCGTCACTACAGGGCGCACCTGGCGATAGCGCGCGAGCTGAAGGACGCGGCGGGCGAGGCGTGCGCCCTCCTGAATCTCGCAAACTGTCTATCGTCACGCGGTAGATTCGAGGAGGCCGTTCCCTACTACGAGAACTACCTGATGCTCTCTCAGGAGCTCCACGACGTCGAGGGCGAAGCGAAGGCCTGCCACTTCCTCGGCTACGCTCACTACTGTCTCGGCAATCACCGCGAAGCCGTGCGATACTACGACCAGGATCTGGCACTGGCCAAAGATTTGCAGGACAAATCTGGCATGGGTCGGGCTTACTGCAATCTCGGTCTGGCGCACCTGGCGCTGGGAAATCTCGACACGGCGCTCGAGTGTCAAAAGTATTATCTCGCGATCGCCCACATGACGAAGCACCTGGCCGGAAAATTTCGCGCCCTCGGCAACATCGGCGACTGTCTGCTGCGTCTCGGCGAGATCGACGAGGCGATAAAGATGCATCAGCGCCAGTTGAATCTCGCCCGTCAGGCGACCGACCGGGGCCTCGAGGCGGCGGCTTACGGAGCACTGGGAATCGCCCACAGAGCCACGAGAAACCTCGACAAGGCCCTCGGCTTCCACACGCAGGAGTTGACGCTGAGGCAGGAGGAGGGCGATCTGCGAGGCGAGTGCCGAGCTCACGGCAACCTCGGCGCCGTTCACATGGCCTTGGGACAGTATACTCACGCCGTGAAGTGTTACCAGGAGCAACTGGAGCGTTCGCGAGAGCTCGGCGACTCCGGTGTCGAGGCTCAGGCTCTCGGAAACCTGGGAATAGCTAGACTGAACATGGCCCATTACGAGGACGCGATAGGATATCTGGAGCAGCAATTGGCGACCCTGGAGCCGCTGACGACAGGCACGGCGCTGATCGACAAGGCCCGAGCGCTCGGCAACCTCGGCGACTGTTACGAGGCGCTCGGCGATCCCGAGGAGGCGGTGAAGTGCCACGAGCAGCAGCTGACGGCGGCCGTGAGACTGCGAAGCGTTCGCGACCAGGAGCGAGCCTACAGAGGTCTGGGAAGAGCGCGCGAGGCTTCGGGAAATCTGCAGGAGGCGCTGGTCTGCTTCGAGAAGCGTTTGGTGGCGGCGCACGAGGTCGACAGTCCCGAGGCTCGAGGGGCGGCCTACGGGGACCTGGGGAGGGTGCACGCCGCGCTGGGAAATCACGAGCAAGCGGTCAGCTGCTTGTCCCACCAGTTGACGCTGGCCCGCGGTCTCGGCGACAGAGCCGCCGAGGCCGAGGCGGCGAGCGGCCTCGGGGCGGTTCATCTGCTGATGGACGATCCCAGCTCGGCTCTTCGTCATCATCAGCTCGAGCTCTCGATAGCCGAGGACCTCGACGCGGCGGGACTGCAGGCGAGAGCCTGCGCCAATCTCGGAGCGACGCAGGAGGCGCTCGGCCAGCTCGAGGAGGCGATCAGGCTTCAGGAACAGTCTCTGAGTCTGGCTGCGGCGGCGGGCGACCAGCCGGCACGTGCGGCCGCTTTCTCGAGCCTCGGAAGGCTCCATCATCTCCGCAGCGATCGCGCCCGAGCTCTGAGCTACCTGCAGTCGGGTCTCTCGCTCTCCGAGGGCCTGGGTCGTCGCGAGGAAGTCGCTCGGCTGCGTCACAGGCTCGGCCTCGTGCACTGGCAGGCCGGCGAGGCGGCGATATCGGTCGAGCAACTCGAGAAAGCTGCGAATCTCCTGGAATCGCTCGAAGGCTCTTCCAGCGGCTTCACGTGCGGTCAACCCAGCAGAGTCGAATTGCTGTCGGAGACCTACAGAACCCTGCAGAAGGTGCTCGTGAGCCTGAATCGCGCCGAGGAGGCGCTGAACTGGGCGGAGAGATCGAGAAGGACGAAGACCAACAACGTCGAGGACGCGACGCACTACTCGGAGATCGTCGATCGTCAGAGGGGAATCGTGTTGTACTACAGCGAGACGGGCAACGAGTTGCACGCCTGGTGCCTCGCGCCGAGCCGCGGCCTCTTGCGCTTCCACTCGACGAAACTCGAGGACGACATCAACCTCGAGAGCAAAGTTCTGCAGGCTCGCGAGGCTCTCCTCGGCGAGTCCGGAGACCTGGACGAGGCGGCGACGATACCGTCTCGAGGGCATCACCTGAACGCCAGCTCGTACAGTCTGAGCAGCCTCTTCAGCGTCGGCTCGGTGAGCTCGAGGGCGGGAAGCGCGCGTTGGGGACGCGGAGCCAAAGGCCCGGCCTGGCAGGCGCCCCAGCCGATTCAGATCCTCTACGATCTTCTCCTCGCCCCCTTCGAGGATCTTCTCCCTCCAGTCCGGAAAGAGCTCATCCTCGTCGTCGAGAAGTCTCTCTACCTCGCGCCGCTGCCCGCTCTCCAGGCGAGCCCTGGCGAGGATTACCTCTGCGAGCGTTTCTCCCTTCTGGTCGTTCCGTCTCTCGCCGCGCTGAAGAAACGCTCGAGGACTCCGATGCCCGAGGGCGGCGCGACCGTCGCAGCTCTCGTCGCCGGAAATCCCGTTCTGCCCGAGGAACTGCGCGAGGAGAACGGCTGGCCGGAGAGCGCCACGTCGGCGGAAACCGAGGCCGGAATCGTCGCGGAACTGCTCGAGTCGCGACCGCTGACCGGAGCCGAAGCCACCCGGTCGGCCGTTCTCAGATCGCTCACCGACGCCGAGTGCGTTCATCTCACGACGCCGATACTCTGGAACTCCGGATGCCTGGCTCTGACGCCCGACCAGTCCGAGGAGGGCGCCGAGCGCTCGGAGTTCTTGCTCAACTGCGCCGATCTCTCGAAGCTCCGACTCACGGCTCGACTGGTCGTTCTCTCGAGCGGTCACTGCTGGACGACCGGCGACAACGCCGCGAAACTTACCGCCGACGGTGTGCAGGTCGTCGCCAAGAATCTTCTCAACGCCGGCGCTCAGTGCGTTCTCATAGCCATGTGGCCGGTGCCGCCGACCGCAGGAAGTATCCTCCTCAGGGCTTTCTACAGCGCGATGCTTCAGGGCGCTCGAGCCTCGAGAGCTCTCGCCGAAGCTATGCAGACCGTTCAGCACACGAGACACTTCGCTCATCCGGCGAACTGGGCGGGTTGGCTTCTTCTCGGCGGAGACGCGAGATTGTCGAACAAAGTCGCGCTCATGGGACAAGCGCTCGCTGAACTTCTGCGCGGCGGTCCCGAGCAGAGTCGCGACGCTCTGCGCGTCACTCTGCATCTCGTCGAGAAATCCCTGCAGAGAATTCATCGAGGGCAGAAGAACGCCATGTATACGACCCAGCGCAGCATCGAGAACAAGGTCGGCACCGCACCGGGATGGAAGGAACTGCTCATGTCCGTGGGATTCAGATTCGAGCCCGCTGGCAACGGAATTCCGTCCTCGGTGTTCTTCCCCCAGAGCGATCCTGAAGAGAGACTGACGAGGTGCAGCGCGAGCTTGCAAGCGCTTCTGGGACTCGGAGCCGCGTCGTTGCACGCTCTCGTCCGATTGCTGCAGGCTCCGGAAGCAGCGGAAGATGTTATCTCGGCTATGAGAAGAGCCACGTGCGCCACCGAGGGACAGGAAGTTACGCTGCCGGTGAAGATTTGGCGGGCCTCGGGCTCGCACGAACTCTTCGCTAGTCTGGGCTTCGATCTCATGGAAGTCGGGCAATCGGAGGTGACACTGCGCACCGGGAAACAGGCGTCTCGACGGGCGGTTCAGTTCGCTCTGCAAGCTTTGCTCGCACTATTTGGTAAACTTTGTTTTTTTTCGTGGATTCAGGGGCTGGTGGAGCTGTTTTTTTTTCTTTTTTTAACTTGCTCTACCTGTTTTACCGACGAACCTAGATAATTTTTCAGTTCCGACTTAGCGTTGTTAATATGCTACACATATGCGTCAAATCATGCAGGATCATGATGTTGACATAAACGCTTCGGTGTGCAGTCGAATTTTTATTGGAAACTTACAAGGAATTAAGAAAACCGAATATTATAGTTTACGAAAGTGAATGAACGTAGTGTCACGATTGACGCACAAAGTGGCTCTGCATCGTGTTCTACGCTACATTCGTGCCGCGTTCATCGACTCTGATCACCGGTCATACGTGAATAGTCTACGTGAACGCAGTTTACACTTCACGTAATTATCTTTTGTGTAATCGACTTTCCGACGATTTTAGAATAT
>JAPYZC010001207.1:0-21685 GCA_030522665.1 Ichneumoninae sp. A BG-2022a | reverse complement strand
TTCTCGTCGAAACATACAAAGTCGGGAATCGAACCGTCGACCTCCCGATGCTTAGGTCTTAGAGGCGAGCACGCTAACCACTAGACCACCGCACCGGTATATTTAAATACATAGACACTTTTACTATTCAACAATAATCAATCGATTTCGAAAATAGTTATGGCTCTCGTTTATCGTACTCGAGTAACGCTACCGCGTTTTCACTCTTTACATCCGAAAATTCTTGTCCGCGCTTAATGTTGATTCTTCTTAATTCGAGGAATGTGTTTATCGTCGTCAATGAAGTATGACTTAAACTACAAAATATTAACTCTTTCCATTTTGTTTCTTTCACTCGTAATTAATCTGTAAAAAATGTAAAGCTGATCACTGCTTTACTTCATATAAGTTAACGATAAAAATGACTACTTTGTCCCGTGTTTCACTTTCTCCTTATCCCCGCAGTATCTTTTTTTTCACAAAACGCGTTACCACGAATAGCAACTGTCGAGAAGATGTGATATGCGAAGTATTTTTTAAGTTTAAACTTATATCGAATTGCCCGTAGCTTGGCCGGAGAAAAGAAATAATAATAATCGGCGACTTTCATCTAGAACCAAAGTCCACACCGTCGATGGTTCTCACACACGACAGTTTGGTTCATGGAGTTGAAAGTGCGAAACAGTTTTACGATTTTTAATCGATATTATCCAATTATTCGCTGGAGCATCGATTTCACAGCAATCGTTGTGCACGAGTCGCTTCAGCGAGCGACTATCGTCACGAGGCGATATCAAATCTTCCCAACAAAACAAAATAAATAAAGTCCACCAGTAGTTTACTTTGTACAATCGAAAAATTATTTCACGCCTTTCGCTCGCTCTCGCCACTCATTAACTTTTCCAATAGAGAAGCACAGAACACCAGAAAGCATTATACTCTATCCAGATCACTTGGCAGATTTTTCGTGCTCAAGAGACACTGGCATATATATATATATATATATATATATATAAGTCGTATTAAACTACGACTTGGATTAGTTATGGACACGAATGTTCTCAGAATAATATACATAGATAGCGGTTATCTCGTTGCGTTTCGCTCGAACGCGACGGACACTCTTTTGTCTTGACTGCAATTAATAATAGTGTATCGAGTTAGGGCGTTACACTATATCCTATTTAGGTAGGTACTTTAGACGCTATTTAGGTACAAATATGTTGTGGCGATTGTTGGTTGAAAGTCTATGTCGATGCGTCCTCGTGAGTGCCGCCATCCTGCTCGAGCCGGGAGGAGCCGCAGACCCTACACTTGCAACATACGATGCACGGGGCGGCAAGTAACAGGAGCGGCGAGGCGACGAGCAAAAGTAGCCCAAAGCCGGCGAATATTCCGATGACTTGAGTTCTATGCCATATAACGGAGGCCCGGGAGTGCCCCAGCTTGTTTTTACATGGGCCCTTGTCGTAGTGCCGCAGGAGAAAGTCGTCCTACAAGAGATCGATAATATCGGATAAGTGTGATTGGTTGCCGGGATTAATTGCGACTTGTTCATCATTGTATCACTTAAAATCGAGAAGGGCCTTTTAGTTCTCGAGTCGGAACGAAAACTCACGTCTAAGGATGCCAAGCAGTACCAGCAGAATACGTGTTTGCATCTCTTGCACATCATTTGCGCGCAACCTTCGTCCTTCTCAATCGGCACCGAGCACATGGGACAGCATTTTATATGATCGCTGTCGAACGGTATACCGAGCGGAAGATTCGGGCACGGTCCGTTGTGCCATGGCTCTCGGCAGACGGAACAAAAATCCGTCGAACAATTGGGACAGTGAACCGGTCCCGGCGACACTCCACCGCTTCCGCCACTCGTCACTGAACAAATAGTCTCACAGCCGGCGCGCGGACACCACGCGCGTTCTTTGTCCATCGATACATCTGCGATAGAACAAAAGCAAATCGGTTATCATCATTGAAGAAAAGGTAATTAAACGAACGTTCGAGAGTTTTATGATTTTTTTATTGATGTTATTTTCATTATTTCGAACATTAAAACAGTACTCACCTCTGTTAAGACGAAATTTATTATGTTTCTCCATCAATTCGGGACTGACGATGCTAGCTATTTCCTTCAAGGATAAAACACTCGCCCAGTCACACTGCGCATCCGGACAGCTTATCTCATAAGCGCCCTCCTCAATTTCAAATTCTACGTAGTCTTTCATACACTGAAACAAATGAAACATTTCAGACCGTTTTGTACATACGGGGATATTAAGACGTTACTTTCGCAACTTTCGTCTGTGGTGTAACAGTTTTTTACCTGTCCAGTAAAACGTTCATTGGGACGCAGAATTTTGAGCAAATTATTCAGAATTCGGTTCAGATTTATCTCATGAAAATTATAAAAGAAAAACATTAAATATCGAATACAGAATCTAGCACAGCTATAAGATTCCTAATGAAAATGAAACTTTAAGGAAAGTAGAGAATAATAATGAATGGTCATTTTTTAAAATCAAACAAAACTGGTTGTGATCCCTCAAAAGTATTTGTCATTTTTTAATACAAAAACTAATTAGCGTCAATCATATATATTATTATTCATAAATTGTTATAACCGTACCAAAGACCAATAGTTAGTAAATTCTGAATTATTTTATAAAATCTTGCCTAATAAAATAAAATAAAATAAAATAAAATAAAATAAAATAAAATAACGAGAATGCAAAAGTGCAACTTTTTGCATCTAGGATCCCTGCTGAACTCACGTCTTTGCAGTAGAAGCAGCCGCACCCCTCGATCCTAAATACCTTGGAAAGGGATACATCGGCAAGGCAAAGTTTGCAAAGAAACTGGCTGGCAGTCTGTTGCGACACGGCTGGAACGAAGCTGCCGGCGGCGAGACTGTAGCGTGAGCTGGAGGCGAGGGACAAGAGGCTGGAGCATCTGGAACATACCCGGCGGCGATTGATGGGTCTGCTCTCCAGAGCGAGCGTGCTTAATCCAACGGCAGTTTCGCACTTCCTCAGAGCTCCCGGGCCAAGGCTGAGCCAGCTTCCCCCCCGGGCTTCAAGACTGGTACTACTCTCCGGCCTTAAAAGCGGAGCGTCCGCCCCTCTGCCCGCTTGATTTCTCTCTGTCAGTGAAAGATTTATCGCGCTTGTCTCTTTTCTCAACAGCGGCAATTTTATACCAGCCAGCTTATTTGTCTTGTCAATTTTCTTCTGGCTCGAGCCATTCTTTGACGGAGGATTGACGGATGTTACGGAACTCGTTGCCGTACCCATATCCATCGGGGTTGCTCGTCGTACGACGAGCGGGTGTAGGCTAGGCATCCCCCGATGCGTACGTTTGTATGTCTCAATTCCCAGCCTGTTTTTCTTATTTTTATTTCAATTAAAAAAAAATTTTGTACCAGCGATAGTTAATTCTGTCCAGTCTGCATTGGTACGATGTGCTCCAGGCAATGACTCCTAGCATGTCTGACTTGACTAGCCTCGACAGTTAGACAGTGGCTCGTTGTCTTATGTGGTAGAGAAAAACGACGATTACTCCGTTCGTTCGCTATTTTGGCACGTTGGGTATTCGTATTTCCGGCGGACGATCCGGAACGAAAATATTGGAACACGGGAGTGGAAAAAAAAAAAAAAACAACGGAGAAAATAAACGTATGCGTTTCGGGCGATTCAACGGAACTGAGAGCGACACTCTATTCGCGTATTGTTTTGTTGTCGAGAGTCTTCGTCATGCCGTTTCGCGTTCCGAGAAAAACGAGCGGAGTTGACGAGACAAAAGAAGAGAGAATAACGAGATCGAGAGGTTCGCCGATATATTTTGGGGGGAGAATAATAATAAACGATAACGGTGGGACAGGTACAGCGAGAAAGTTTCGTTTGGAAGTCGCGTTTGTTTGCGAATGGTTCAACACTGCTGATGTATTGACAAATACGATAGACGCAAAAGGTTGTATCGCGTACGAGACAAAGATAATCTTATCGAGGATACAACTCGAGACGAATACGCGCGAGATCTCGTAGCAGTGTCGTCCAACTGTTGTTTGACTTTAGTCGAGATTCTTGTTCGCACTCTAAGGGTTGGACAGTACGATTCGCTTTTCCCCATCGGTGTCGGTGCTTGACATAGTTGACTGCTCGTCGCACTCATAATAGTGTGTGTGTGTGTGTGTGTGTGTGTGTGTGTGTGTGTGTGTGTGTGTGTGTGTGTGTGTGTGTGTGTGTTGAGTGTGCGTTTGCGTGTGCGTGTGCGTGTACGTGTGTGTGAGTGTAAATGTGTTGCGTGTGCGACGGTGGAATATATCGCACTGCTGACCGTGGATAGAACAGAGTAGAACTCCCGGGTAGGTAAAACACTGGCGTATAACTCCGACAGCTACTTTCACTGGTAGTTCGATAGTCGAAGCACAGATGTTCCGCGGCACAATCGGTACTGCGTCTCGAACGTTTCTCGAACCACAAGGTATTTGCAACAGCGCTGATATATTGACACAGACGAGAAACCCGTCAAAGAGAAGAAACGAAAAATCATATATCTCACTTCAGTCCAGTGCTAGACAACACACATAGCATATATGCAAACGGCACCGACAAACTGCTCGTCCGAGCCATTCGCGATAGTCCCAATCGTACACGACATCTTAGTAACTTTTACGATTCTTATTGTTTTCGATAAGACCGCAACACATCCCTCTTGATTCTTTATTTGGAGAGACGCAAAAAAATATTGGTAACAATTCGCGATGGTGGGAGAGATCTCGTGCGCTACTGCTGTTCCCCCCCCCCCTGCTTCGATCCCACGGCCTTTCGGGCTTTGTTTTCAAGCGCAGCGTGCGAACATGTTGTTTATGTAGTTAATCCGATTAAGTGACGAATGAAATTTCAACTTTAGTAACTTTGGACTTCCGTTGGAAACTTGTTTAGTTTCGTACATTGTTGTCGAACAATTTGCTTCTGTTCAAACCTCGCTTGCCGTCATGGTACGGCCTAGATCGTCCACATTTCTGTCGGAGGTTCATGATCTTTCGTTACTTATTTGTTTTGTTTTGTTTCCTTTGTTTTTGTTGCAGGGAGAAACCGCGGATTCGTGGTTTACCGCAACTGACTGCTCCCGCAGCTGCGATATTATTATGCTAATACTACTTGATTGAAGTATACTAGTCTACTGGCAGCGCTGGTGCTTGTACGACAAGGACAAACTGTTTACGAGATAGTACGCGTGACATCCGCGCGAGTTCGCTCCCAGTGCGAACGAGTGGGAGAACCGCGAGAACGAATCAGAGACGGTCCAACGCCCGGTCGGGCGGGGGCGAAGCGGAAAGTTACGAGTTATGACTTAGGAGAGAAAATGATGAGCGAAGCGGTTTCGTACTCACAAGTAAAATCGATCTCTACAGTGAAAAAAAAGCAACAACAACAACACATTGTATCGAGAACGATCTAGTACGGAAAAAACTTGTCTATATTTAGTCTCGTCGAGATTTTTTTTTCTTTTTTTTTGCATACACAATCAATCGCGACAAGTGAATGCGATTAATATCCTAACAGCTATATATACACCTAGGACAAAGATACTTTAAGGTATACCGAGTTGGGCATTTTTTTCTCTCGAATTATTTTTTTTTCAGCAGACCCTAAACGATGTTCGACTGTACATTCCATTCACACGGTATAAATATTAAAAAATTGAGCAATACGTACTTAAAAAAAATTATCATTAAAGCAATAAGATCCGTTGGATTTGGAGAGTATTAAAAGTCAATTGAAAATTTGGAAGAGCTGGATGAGTGAATGTCCAAAAGCGGGGGGGGGGGGGGGGGGAAAAGTAGCATCATTTGATAGTGAAAAATTAGCGTGAGATCTTTGTATATGTATAGCCTTCGTTCAGAATTGCTCATAACATATTTAACAGCATTAGACTAGAGAATCTTGCTAATCCTTTTTTTTCTTTTCATATTGTATCTTTCGCACGTTACAAAATTCATCTTAAATATCTACATCGGGTCTCGCCTGCCGTTTTTATTTCAATGTATTCTAACGCAAATAATGAAGTTAAAAAAAAATACAAAATTAAAATTGAAACTAAAAATATTAGTACTTCTCTTAAATTCCGTCGGTACTCGTAGACCATTCAATTTAGTGTAGGGTATTGTTTTTGTTTTCCATTTTTTCTTTTTGTATACTTTTTCGTGCGCAAAATATTAAACCTATTTATATTTCATCGGAGGATTGTAATAAAAAAACTTCCAGAATACGATGTCCCACCGTCGAATATAAGATAATGCAACGATAAAACAGCAGTCGGATCAGGGGGGTTTATAATATCATAGAGACTCCGATGCAATATTAATGAATCAATAAATTAATATTTTTATATCTCGGAGGAAGAAACGAATTCGTATATCACATATTACGGGGGAAAAAAGCAACTTGGGAGATGTGATGATTCGTCGTTGTCCACAGGACAACTGGTTGGTGTTGGAACACGCATTTTACAATTATATACATTTGATTTGGGCGGACAGGCGCGGCGCCTCGCGGACTACTCGTTTCAGAAAATAAGTTGCGTATATACACGGTAAAACCGATGAACGCCTTGGAGCTGTTCCCTTGTTCGCTCGTATAGCATAACTTTATAATGAATCGCAGGTCGCTGGGGCTGGGATGTGTTACGGTAAAAAAAAAAAATTATCAGTCTAACGTTCCCGTCGTGCGCATACAAAACAAAGTGGGGGCGTTGTGGTATATATATTTTTTTAAATAGAAAAAAGAGTATATTACTGATTTGATTGTTACAACGAGATGTTTCCAGGCTGACTGTACTGTCCGAGTCTGGAATGCCTATCGACCGCTCTGACTGCAAAGTAGTAATTGTTTCCTTCCGAGAACTAAAAAATAGAAGTAAAAAAATTATGAAAGAGATTTATCGTCGGTACGATCGTCAACGCAATTTCATTCTCGATTCGTTCAGAAAATCTTTTATTAGTTTCCTACCTGCGTGAGGGTGCACGCCATCGGAAGGGGCAGAGCTCGCACGTCTCCGACTTTCTTCCACAGTGTAGAACTCGGTGGTATACCGGAAACTTCTTGATAAGCGTATAGCTGATAACTTGCTATGTCCGCGAATTCGTCGGAGAGCGCCATGTTCCACGACAAAACGATTCCTGCAACGACGGACGAATGAAAAAATGAAAATGCAACGAAGATCGATTAACATTAACGAACGTAATTCGATCATCTTACCATTGGCGACTTTGGATATTTTCAACGAAGGCGCCGGAGGTGGAAGTTTCCATGATGGATTGGACGGAGGATTTATGGGTTCCGGTAGTGATGCTGGATGCTAAAATACGAAGAAACAAAAAGGCATAAACATTATAATTTCACAATCAGTGACATAAGACAAATTGGAACTATCTACAGTGCTTCGAACGATTTTCTTACCTTGCAAACTTGAAGAGTTGCCGTCGTACTCGTCGGTATAACTCTAACCGTGCCATTCGTTATCGTCCCGCTGATCGGGAACGCCGCTCTGATGGGTCGGTTTTGATGATCAGGAGCAGGCCGAATCTAAAAATTAACGAGTCGGACGATCGAAACTCTGCAGCAAAATCTTGGAAACTGTGTATCGGAGCGCAACTCGTATAACATTGAGGACTCACCGGTGTGGGAGCAGATGTGATGACTACTTGTCTAGGTCCTCCTATTCCTCCCTGCATAACGTATGCCAATCGAGGAGCATTCATGTTGTTCTGGAAGCAGACATCGTTCAAAATAAAAAAATAATATATATTTTTAAAAATTACACTGCCGTCCCTGTCGGTACCCCATCGACAAAATTTCGACGGTAAATAAAACCATTCCTTTCGTGCCTGAAATCCACCGCGAAAGTATGGCAATTTCGACCAAATGCAGCGCCACCGCCTCGAGCGGAACTACTGAAATAGTCAAATACGACCTGTTTGCCACAAATACGGTTTAACCAGCAGCCTGTTTCGAGGCAATAGCGTGGTTGATTTCAGGCACAATCATACCAGTGGATTTGCGGTCGAATGACCGTCGAAACAGCGGTCGCAAGTGCCGATAGGGGTGAAAATAAAAACTCACGACTAAGGCTGTTGGGGTTGGCTGACTCGAGGGTTGCACCACTCTAATGCCCGACGGAGCGGTTATCGCGACGCTACCGGGTATCGTTTGAATAACCGTGTGGTACCGTTGCTGAATATTCGAAACATTCGTGACACTGGACGAGGCTTCCGCCAACGCGGTCGTCAAGATTGCGTTCTGCGGTATCATGGTGGCTACAAGTGAACATAAAATTTTTTGTATAATTAAATCCCGGTGGAGAAAAGGGAATCGTCATATCCTCTCATCTTATTCATATCCTTAAAGGCCATTGATGATACTGGTTACACACTTTTTATTTTCTCTTCCTCCTGGGTGAGGTCGATGAGGTCACTGTTGTTTTTCGCTTTGGACATTTGTATCGTCGTCTGGCGAACGGGTGTATTCGTCAGTCCATTGACGAGGATGGTTTGCTGCAAGTTAACGACAACGATCGATAGCCGCTCGGTCGGCAATTATCGACTGGGCAAGGAGTGAGAAAAAAAAAAAAAAAAAAAAAAAAAAAAAAAAAGAAAAACAACAACAACAACATTCTGCCGCTCGATACTCACATTGGAGGCCATGAGTTGTGAAATACTTGTCTGTTGAACGGTGGTGGTAACAGATGGACGGGTGTCCTGCATGCTCTTGGCGACGACCAATGCCGCCGGTGTGATGTTCGAGATAATCGGTTGACTGTGAAGCGGCGATGGTACGGTGATCGGGGCTGCGGGTGAGACCGGATCCGGTCGTCTCGGGGAACGAATTTTTACGGTCCGCTTTACGACTGAATTAGGGTTGGGGGATTGCTCGATTCTCTGCGGCGGGGTGACACCGTTCCCGATCGGTGGGGCAGTTTTTTGAGCCTGTCCCAGCTGACGCAGATTTTGAATTCCGTGATCCTGATCGAAAATATTTCACGCCGATGAAGGTTGCGTCGATCCAAAGAGAATAACGATACAATACAATGAAGGGTTGTGCATACCGTTACGAAGTTGACTTGCAGACCGACTGACCGGTTGATCTTTATCGGAACCACGGTTTTGTCCGGATTCGAGCGACGGTCGCTGTGATAACGATTCAGTACCATCTCGAAATCCTTTATCTGCTTCGACAACTGCAGGCACCTCAAACGCGTGGCTTCCTGATTGCGCTCCGAAATCTTGGCTTGCTCCCGCAACTTTCCTATCTCGTCGCGCATCGTTATAGTCTCCACTACCTTCTGTATGAGCAGCTCCTCGAGTTCCTGCATCGAAGAATTAATGTTACTTGGTGAAGCCCGATGTTATGGGATCGGGGTACGGTGGAGATCGGGCGTAATTTAAAGGAGACGATCGATTTTTGAGGTTGTACATCACTTCTTCTTTTAGGATAGACATAATGCACACCCACGGCATACCCTTTATTGGGACACTGGAAGAGCTACCCGGTGTTCGCTAATTCAAGTACTACTTTGTACTTCAAGTACTTAGGGTATTTTTTCCAGCTGTGGCTTGATGTATCAACTCGTAAAATCGATCGCACTGGATCGCTCACCTCCTGTTTCAGCTTGGCCAATCCTCCGGTGTTGTCCCTTCGGAAAAATTGTCTTACGTGCCGAAGGGTCTGTGCCTTGTCGTCCCGCGCAACCGGATCGACTTTCGGGACGTCACCGTTTATCTCGAAGTCCTGTTTCAATTTCTTGACGAACTTCGGCTCGATCTTTTCGTCCTCCTCGATGTGATTGCGCTTGAGGGACGGGGGCGAGGCCGCCCGCAAATCGTTGCTATTCTTATTGTAATTAACGGCGACGAATTTGCCGGCACTGTCGGTCGAATCAGAGTCGCTGTTGCCCAAAAACTCCTTGCGTATTATTTCCTCGGCGTTTTTTGCTGTACGACGCTTCTGCCTGACGTTCTCCTTTTCTGCAATATAAATACGGCTATCAGTCCACGTACAGCCACGCGGCGCGGTACTAATAAAGATATCTATATATCGCTAACTGTTTTATATGAAAATAAAATAGTGTTTTTTTTGTTTTTTTTTTTTAATTGTACTGGAAAATCAATGAGAAAGGACAGACATCAAAAAACATTGATATAATTGTTTGCTGTGCAATTTTACGTTTAATCTCATTTTGTTTCATCACCGCTGACAACATACTCGGGAAAACTCGCGGGATGAAGCCCTGAGACCAACTAGGTCTTCCATCTAACAATGAAACGTAAACAAAACTAAGAACCCCGCGAGTACTCCCGAATCTATACGCATGGTAATAATCGTTTTCGTCCAGGCTGCAGCTGAATTCATTAGCATCCATCATTCAAATTTAAACAAACCTCCGCCCGATAAGATTACATCAGTAACTAACGAAATACAAATCCTCGTGTGCAAATGTTCTTTTTTTTCCTCTTTTTTTCGTAAGTAACTACGAGACAACGCCGCTGATTGTTTGTTCTCTTGATATGTGCATGCTCATGATTTCACCCAAGTCACCTTCGAGTGTAAATTTCAAATTTAAAAACTATAAAAACCATCGTTATCCACCACACGTGGAAATCTCGACGTTCCATTAGTGCAGGTCGTACGTTTTTTTTTTTCCATGCGCATGATTTTTTTTCCTCTCACTGTTGTCAATCGTAAGAAAGAATAAATTATTAAAAATAAGAAAAAAAAGCTTTTGCTGTTCCAGCATCAACTTCTATTATCCTACTCCAATTGAATAACCGGATTCAATGCCTACCTTGTGTGTCTTCTTGGCTAACAACTGTTTCTTGCAAGTTAAGCAACGACCTTCGAACACGCTTTTGCTTTCGTTTCGCGGGTACTTCGATCAGCACGCAGTCATCGATTTTCTCTTTGTCATCGTGATCATCGTCATCGACGGACTCGGGCTCGATCGATTTTTCTTTCTCAGCCGTTGCACCGATCGCCGATGACTCTACAACGTTATTACTCATAACGCCGGGTTCAAATTTTAAAACCGACTTAGTGTCAGCGACGCTGTTAGTTACAGGATTAACGATTGAATCATTGTCCTTGAAAGTTTCATCATGGAACGAAATTTTTTCGCTTAACGAAACGACCGGAGTATCGTTAACCTTCTGAAGCCCGAATTCACTAGAGTCGTTTGTTTTTTTACGCTGTATACGCATTCTTTTCGAGAGCTCCATCTCGTCGAGGAATTCCGTCGACATGCGCTTCAGCGAACTGTGAACCGTCACATTACTGCCATCGTTATCCTCGTCCGTTGACGATTCCTTCTCGTCCGGCAGATCAGCTATACTGTCCTCGATCAACGATGTTTTAGGCTCCGATGCTGTTTCGCCGTCAAATGTGTCAATACCTTTATTTACCGTTTCGCTATCCTCCATGGCAACCGACGGTGACTCCTCGACGATTCGTTCCGATTTAACGTTGCTCAATCGTTTCTCAGCGACTCCCGGGTCGCTTTCAGCGGTGGATAGTTGATCGTTGGATTTTTCTGTCTGATCGCTCGACGATACATCCCGCTTTTGAGGCTGCGATGGACCGCTGAAACTTCCTTCGATGTTTCCGTTATCATCTTCATTGGGATTATCGTTGCTTTTTGATTGTTCGGCTACCACGATTTCCTCCGTTTCCTTGGAAGTTGCCATACCGCTCTCAACAATGGACTCGATTTTCATCTCCGTTTTTACGCAGTCCTCGTTCGAGACTATTTGATCTTCGGATTTTTTCAACAGTGTCGTTGCGGCATCGGTTGGTCGTTCGTCCGATTCACCCTCTAGGAAATTTTTATCTTTAGCTGTTTTTTTTACCCCATCGTCTACCACCTGTGTTTCACCATTATCTGGCCCGTTTTTGCTTAATTCTGGCTTCTCACAGGACTTGCTTTCTATCTCCGGTGAGGATTGTTTCTTCTCATCCTCACTCGAATTTCCAGCAATATCGTTGGCATCGTCGGCAATCAGGGTGTCGTCGCTCGCCACGCTGACGTTGTAATTCTCAACTTCCTCGCTCTTTTCATCTTGCTGGCTCGATTCGTTTTTGACAATTGCACCGGTGATCGAATATTTCCAAGTGCCTTGATCATTAGCGGATACTTGATTGGTACTATCTACACTATCGGGAGCTGACTTAACATTATCATTTTTTAATAATCCTTTACTATCCTCCACTTCGGATTCACGATTATCGGAGGAATCTTTCATTTTATCCTGCGCGATATTACTGACGTCGGTATGAGTTGTTTCTGAGATATCGGCTAGAGCATCGCTGGTGTCCTCAGTTTTTATCTTTGCATCCTTCGATAAATCAGTGTTATGTGTATTTTGTGTTTCCTTCTTTGAATCCTCAGAAGAAATTGTTCTGTCAGAGGCGACGGTCAATGATTCTCTGAGGCGCGCGTTGTATCCTCTACCGGATCCCTTGCCACCGCCATAATGATTGTTTCTATTGTAGTATCTATTGTTATAAGAATTGGTTACGTATCTGTTTGCCTGCGAGTGCGGCGGTCGAACGCGTATGTTTTTGTTCGTACGTCTGAAATAGTCCGTCATTGGATTTCTATTGACTGGTCCATGTGTCGTAGTTCCACCAAAAAGTGAACATTTATTTTTCTCAGCTTCTCCGCTGTCGCCGTTGAGGTAATCAGCTCTGCCCACTACCGGTAATGTGTCCGATATTAAATCAGTACGCGATACTTCATCCTCTTTGACGACGCAGCTTCGATTACTCTCATCGAACATTAATTTTCCATTCGTTAGATTTTCTCTTCTCAACGCACTCTTACGTTCCAAGATATCATTTGCAGTAACGTCGGATCCCAGTTCTGCAATAAACAATTTAACCTAATCTTACTCACATTATCGGACAATCATTCTTAATGAGATTATGATTAATGTACTGTTTGTCAAAGGATTCCCCCCCCCCCATGCGGAAGTTCCTCACCAGACACATATGTAGTTTAACGACACAATTCTAAACTGCAGATCCTAAGAATCCCTAATCAGATTGGAACTGTTAATGGCGACCATTCAGCCTGCACAATAGATCTGTGCTCCGAACGATCGATCGTTCTTCTCACACAGTGACGACTTGGATCCGACAATTTACACACGTTCAAGATGCGTGCCACTGAGCGAAAACTCGATAAAAATCGGTGCCTAGTTACGCGGGATTTAAATAGTGAGTTATTTTTATCACAATTCAAGCGTTGCGCATCAACAGTCCAAAAATTGTTAAGAAAAACAATAAATAAATGTATGGGTTAACGAGAAATTATCAGTTGCAGCCTGGCTCGGAACGATTTACAGTGCACGATGGAGAAAAACAATGATTTATCGAGGTCGCAAAGTATTCATTACTGTTAACGCGTTGTTTTTTTTTATTTTTTTTATTTTTTAATTTTATCTTCTTTTAGGCTATAAAAATTGAGGACACAACAGATCCAAATTTATTTACCGGAATAAATTTAAGAGTAATGTTATACGTTCAAAGTTACGGTGGAAGGTTGCGAAAATAATTGTGTCTTATTGATTGGTAGAACGGAGGCAACGGTCGACAAGATGGCTGGTACACGGTCGAAAACAAAATGGCCCTCGCCCGCGAGAGAAACCAGAGGTGCTTTCGATTTGCCGTTATAATGATGGTGCACATGCGCATGGTCGGTTTCTGGTACGAATTCTTGACTAAAAACCGCCGTGCGCGTGTGCACGGTCGTTTCTTGGTGAGAATTCGTACCAGAAAACGACCGTGCGCATGCGCACCATCATTATAACGGCAAATCGAAAGCACCACTGGTGTCACAAGGGAACAAACAATATGGACTTACCCATATTCATGCTCTCCGGTTCGGTTTTGTCGTTGGTCATACTTTCAAAAGGAGATCTCACGTCGAGATCGGCCTCATCATCTGAAACTCTCAATCGGATACTATCGTCTGACAGGGCGTCTTCTTCATCGCCGTCTTCATTGTTGACATACAATAGCTCCTCCTCTTTTTCCTTAGTTATGTCTTCACTCTTCTTCGTTTTAGGACAAGTTGGACTAGAGCAAAGAGTCTTTGTTTCGGTAACATGCATTGCTGTATCATTTACTGTCTCCATTATTTTGAAGCCAGCTGATGCTTGTACTCGATCTCAGGTTCACTCAACATGAGAATTGAACAGTAATCAACACTGCAAATACCCAGAAATAGGAAATCCATTGAAACTTTGTTAGTAGCACGTTTTCATTTGATATTGATATAGATATTTATTCACGGATGATTGCTCCTTTTTACACCTCGAAAGAAAATAGTAAATTTTAATTATTTTTCTAATTTTATAATTCGAGAAAAAATAAATAAACAAATTGCAAATAAATAATTTCTTTTCATTAGGGGCTAGATTACAGTTTCTCTAACAAAAATGTACTATTTAAACTAACGTCGATTAAACATATATATTTATTTTTTCATGTACCTACGGTAGATAATTAATTTTATGACGATTAACACGATATACATCAAATTCCTTTGTTCCCTTTCGGAATGGGTCTAAAGCCGAGGAAGAAAAACAAAAAAAAACAAAAAAAAACAAAAATTGAATGCCATGAGTTCATCGCACAGTTTTGCTTCGTTTCTCAAAATAATCTTTTAACTGATCTCGCGTGATTCGTATTATTCTCGGGCAATCAGAATTTCACCCAGATAGAAAAACGTGCCGTGAAACGGGGGATAAAATACTATTGGTACCGCCACCGTTCCGTCGCCGTGTCGTCATTTTTTTCTGTCTGGGCAATTTCACGCGGAATGAAAACTAAGTCGAAGTTTAAGTCGAAAGAAGCATCGGTGAATCTTGATTATCGCCGTACTGTCGATTACCTAATCCGCGACTGTTTTGTCTCCAAATAGCCAAACCCACTTTAGTTTGGTTGTTATTTAATGAATATTCGCGTTCTACCTTCAATTGTTACTGGATATATACAATCGTTACTCTGTTGACTTTTCGGGATACTCGACGAAAGCATTCTCCGATCGATTTCACCACACGAGGTCAGCACTTGTGAACGTTGCCCGAGGTTTTACTGTTATAAAACGAAAATGAGCGTTACAAATTATAAGCCGACGGTAAATGCAGTCCGGACAATTTTTATGGGAAGCAATGTAAAACCTTTGATTTTGAGTATCGCCGATGCCCGACTACCCCGAGGGTTCTTATATTCGCCGCCCCTGGCCCAGGAGCAGCTGAAAATAAAAAGTCGACGGACCGAACTGGCGCTTGGGGTATTCAGACACTCGGCGTTAGCGTCGCTATGTCTCGCCACGGGAGAGGTGGCATGGGAGTGATTTTTTTTCTTTTCTCTACGTTACTACGTTATTTATTAAATATATCGAAGACGAGTTAACGGATGTAACCCAGACAAGCCTGGAAGCCTCGTGTTTCTGACAGCCCTGACGATACGTAGAATTATCCGAACTAATACCGGTAGGAATAAAATGGCGTGTTTCTACGCCAGGGCAGGTTTATCGACGGATTCTCTGAATGTACGTGGAATACTGAACCCAGGCCCCGGAGTACGACGACGAAGTTACCCGAACGGGCACGAAGCAGGGAATGTGCCGCAACCGACGGCATTATTATACCCTGGGTAGATCCACTTCGATCGAAGTAATCCAACCCCGATCTATTCTATAACTCTCTGTTGCACGAATAATATCTTGAAATTAATAATTTATCCTTTTTCGTTGGAACGTTTAATGCATCTCCATTCAGATAGAGAAGCGCCACGAAAAGTAGCCATTGGCGCAACCATTGCAACATGCAACATGTGCACATGTCGCAAATATTGCGCCAGCATTGCTACATTTATGACCCTTGTCTATCTGGACATACGTTAATCCCATCTTTACTTTTAGATAACTTTGCAATATTTTTATTATCATTATTATTATTTCAGTAATGGAGAATTTAAACGATTGAGAATTATTCGTTAAAAATTGTCTTAAAAACAACCATAAGCAGTTTCGAGAATCTCGAAACTGGTTATGGTTAAGACGTACGAAGGCTACAGGAGCCAAATGGTTAAACCCTTTCGATATGCGCAGTCAATTGAGCCTACTTTAGTTATCGAAAAGGCTCTCATCCACTCAAACGGGGCGAGCATTACGTGGCAAGAAGGCCGGATTATTTTTCGAGTCGAACAGTCCCTCTCAAAGCGGTAGCTTGTAACACAGTTCTGTCGATCTCTACTTGTTTCAAGAGGATTGTCACGTTGAACACGCTACTCGAGTGTGTTTTAAATGGGACCGGATTTGACTGAGGCTCAGTCAAAGCAGGTCCCATAAGGCAAAACTTCCTTACCCTCGTTGCTGACCCAATTTTACACGCGCGCTACTTGATTGGTAGTTTCTCTCAGATAAACTTAATCCAAAGTTTTTCGGGGTTAACGATCAAAATTTGTATAAGGTCCAAATTTTTATAGGCGGATAGAAATGAAAGTTGAAAAACCGACGGCGTTCAGTTGATCGATCAAGCTCCCGCCGGTGGAGTCGAGCTTTTGCTTGCCGCAAATGGCATCTGGGCTACAGACGAGCCCCTCCCCCTCCCGCGACTTCCACGCGCGTTGCATAGAGCAAAAATAAAATGCGAATAAAAACTCCCTGATACGCTTTCGATAGGAAAAACACACAACATTTTTTTAGATGTCTCTCAGAACTCCATTTTGGCAGTAAATGAGGAACATCTTGCCCCACCTATGAATACGCAAACGCCATTGGTTCAGCCGCGAATATCGATCGACCAGTCGCGGGAAATCTTGATTTCCGGGTAATAACGCCGTAGTTAATTGACACGCGAATAACTAAATCACTGTGCGGCCCAAAAGCCGTTATAATAGTATGCACGTAGTTCCACTAATCGACACTAGGTGACCCTGAGCAGCCGTAACGTATCTTTGTTCGTTTGGTTACTTTATCATTTTTTTCCGCCTTGTCGGACAACAATAAACCGGACCCGATGACATTCTATCAGGACAAGACAGAGTTAGGTGGAAAAAAAAGCGATCGATACGCCAGGTATCTCGCAAAATTGCACAACGACAATTCGTCGCTGCAGCGCTGCTGCTAATCAATCGATTCTACGCGGTTTTGTAGTGACGTCACACTTCGTACTATGTAACGGGATATGTAACGTTCGGTCGAGCAAAATTCTTCGAGACTGCAAGAGATATGGTCCGATCTCGAATGTTTGTCGAGAAAATAAAGTAAGTCCCGTTTACCTGCATATGCTACTGTTTACGCAGGATCACGTGACACACTGAACCCTCCTAGGCCCACCAGTACGTACCGAGCTTAGTGCGCGGTGGTGCGCGGCTCGTAAACGGTTATCAAGATCGATAATTACGACCTAAACGTACGACAGACAGAAATTTTGGCTGAGCTTCCGGCACTTTAATCGTGTCTGACAACTTCCTTTTCGATTTCATCCGAAACGTCATTGTCATATTATCGCCTACCAACTTCGCCACCCATGCTGTGTTAACGTCCGATAACAAAATGGTGTCTACATAACACATGCGTGCCTGTAAACTCAGTCGTCTATCGAAACTTCATTCAATTTTATTGTATATTTCTTATTACACAGTACTATCATCGTTTTCTTTTTGAAGCCAAAAGCGAAAATGGCAAATTCCGTTCTGATCGTCCAAATTGCGAAATCACTGCCATCAGGTCGATTGGGCGATTGGAACGGTCACAATTATTACTTGTTGAATGATATTGAAATCAAAAGATACAAAAATCCAATGACAGTGAATCCCGAATGCTGTCAGATAAACATATAACCAATTTGTGACGTAATATTTTCGAGATTTTCCTAACCTAGAATCGTCGATATCGGAATTGTTTCGTTTTCTCTTTGTTTTTTTTTTGTTTTTTTTTGTTTGTTTTTTTTTGCTTTTTTTCGCCAATATTCGGTTTACTGATTGATGCATACGCGTACATATAGATCAGAAGTACACGTAACTGTCGATAACGTCATTGATTAACGGTAAATCCGGCGTACAATCAAATTCGAATGTGTGTTGCTAGCTGAGAACAACCATAACCGCGAGGTCGTGCGCAGTGAGTCGATGCCAGAATGCTCGGCCATGTTCTCAACGCGACGGATTTTTTTCGACAACACGATAATATTCAATGAAATCCAAGATAACTTACGTATACTCGTGATCACCCCCAGAGGATACGCGTGATTACCGATGCGCACACTTTTTTTTCATCAACAAAAACGACACAGTGCTTTGTACGAACCTCGAGAGGCGAGGGGACCGATGCCGATACATCGAGCAACTTCAACACTGTAGGACAAACAACTAACAAGCGAGGCACAGTGTTGCCAAGTCTCCGGTCACGCATCGGCGTTACACGTAGGATCCCATTGCACTTGACACACTTAACTGCCGATTTTATTTTGGGGTTCAATTGCCTTTTACCTGTCCGATTAATTCTCTTGTAATCGTTGATTCTACCCTTACTATTTTTTTTTTCCCCAAAACGACTTAAACGGATTTCATGGCAGGTCGGTACGATATTGCGCGCGCTTGCGTACTTTTTCCGATAACAAATTTCCTTGAATTCGGGATCGCTGGACGATCTTTTAATTAATATAAGTTTTTTAATTAATATAAGTCGGGATGCTTAGAACATCTGATACTTTGTTGCATTCGAACATAACGCCGAAGCAATAGCAATAACTTTTGTTAAAATCAACATGGTTGATATATTCCTCGAACGAGTTTACACACAAACAACTGTTAACCCTATAAGTTTCTGACCTATTGCTTCGTGGGTCGCTGTAACGCGACGAATTACCTGCCGTACGTATTAATTAACTGCCATGATTGGCCCAATGCCGTGCAACGGGTGTTGATTCATCGCGTAACAAAAAAAAAAAGTTTACGTACCGAGTTGTTGTTGTTTTTTTTTCGTTGTTTCCCGCGTCTAAACCACACCGATACAAAAAATAAGAAAATAAAAAAAAAAGAACACAGTGCGATAACCGAACCCCGCCCGCGAGACCATGTTAACATAGGACACGAAGAAAATCTCTGTATCAAAGTACAATTGAATGTTTTTATAAAGAAAACCAGTGTATTGATACTGACTTATGGGGTTGCGCGGTTGCCAATTTTCGTTTTCCACACGTCGCTACCGTCATTGTGGTTCGAGTGCTTTAACCGTTTAACCACGTGGTGCTCCGTCCAGAACGCTTTACGGACGGTGGAATCAATAGTATCTACGTTTTATCCGTTTTGTATTTTTTCAGAGTATCACTCTTTCACATCGCATAATTGTAATACGAAAGTTATTCTCGAACCGATGAAAAATATGTCCTCCACGTTGGAGGATGGTCAGTTCAGCGACGCCGACGAAAACGAACAGAAGCAAGTACCCGTTTCATCGTCCATTATTGGTTAGAAAATTCGGTCGCGACACAGTGTCATAACAATGCGCAACACCAATCATCAACCCAGCGTATTGGCAAAAATCATAATGATAATATTTTTACGATAATTTAATTTTTTTTTTTTTTTTTTTAACAATCATAACAATTGGTTGGCGTAGAAAGAATTTTTACAGTTACGTAATTGTTTAACAGATTACATCCATCAAGCGGTAAGCCCTCTTGGCAGCAAGAATTGCCACAGACACTGAACAATCTTGTAGCCGAGATCGAAGCAGACAACGATTATCGGGTCGATTATCAGGATGATTATCAGGAGGACAGCAATGACGAGTGGGACATCAACGAGGATGCATCCGGCCAAAAGACCGGAGACAGGCTCAGAAATACCAACAGTCGCAGTGCTAATGCCCAAGCTATCTCAAAGAAGATAATGAACTATCAGCCTGCGGACAAGTTGTTCAAACGTTACTCAAACAAGATCAATGTGGAGAAGTACGAAGGTCCCGCATTGCCACACAACGCTGTGAATTCACTGGTAGAGAACAGCAAGAGGGCGGAGAAGGATCGTATAAGAACAAAAGACAAGCACGATCGGGCTACCGTCGAACAAGTAATGGACCCACGAACGAGAATGATACTTTTCAAGCTGTTGAATCAGGGTATAATACAGGAAATAAACGGTTGCATATCGACCGGCAAGGAAGCGAACGTGTACCATGCAATTTCGAAAACTGGACTCGAATTTGCTATTAAAATTTACAAGACATCAATACTGCAGTTCAAGGATCGCGATAAATACGTGAGTGGCGAGTTTCGTTTTCGTCACGGTTACTGTCGTCACAATCCTCGTAAAATGGTGAGAACGTGGGCGGAGAAGGAAATGCGAAATTTGATACGGCTCAATCAAGCTGGGGTCTCGGCGCCAAAAACCATTCTTTTACGGAGTCATGTGCTCCTGATGGATTTCATCGGCAGCGATGGTTGGCCTGCTCCAAAACTCAAAGAAGTCGTTCTCAGCTCATCGAAGCCGAGAACCCTCTATCGCGAATGCATTGAAATTATGTGGCGTCTTTACAACAAGTGTAAACTTGTTCACGCCGATCTTAGCGAGTACAATTTGCTATACCACGAGGGATCGATCGTTGTTATCGACGTTTCGCAGTCGGTCGAGCATGATCATCCGCTCGCACTTGAATTCCTCAGGAAAGATTGCACGAATATCACTGGTACGGAATTCTTTTAATTTTTCGACGATTTATATCATAATAATAATAACAATAATAGTAATAGTAATAGTAATAGTAATAGTAATAGTAATAGTAATAGTAATAGTAATAGTAATAGTAATAGTAATAGTAATAGTAATAGTAATAGTAATATTAACAATAATAAGAACGATAACAATAATTTATTGGATGCTCATTGCATATGAAATTATACATTTTATATTTTACGCTAGCAATCTTCAGATTCTTAACAGTATTACATTTTTAATAGTTTAATACTGTTTTCCAAGCATGAGCAGGTACGAGATAGGCACGAGAATTTTTTTTGTTTTTTTCCCAGATATTGTAAAACTTGATCCTTTTGATTTTTCAGAATTTTTCAAGAAGAATCAAGTAGCCGTTATGAGTATGAAGGAGCTGTTCGATTTTATCACCGATCCCACGGTAACGGAGGACAACATGGAGGACTATCTGGACAGGGTTTCGGACCGGGTGGCTCACAGCACGTACGAGGAAGCCGATCCGGAGCGGCAAGTGAAAGAGGGAGTCTTCAAGCAAGCCTATATTCCCCAGAGATTGGCCCAGGTACGAAATCGAAGTTATCCCCCGAATAAAATAACCCCCGAAAGATTAACTCCCAATACGTCAATTTATTAAAATAATGCGAAGCCTATCGAAACTATCGAATCGTAAGTGCCATTCCGTTGGGTACAGAAGATACCCAACGGATGGGTGGTGTTCGGTCAATTAACTGTGCTAACGTTAGCCACGATATGAAGATGAGAACATTAACGATTATAAATTAATCTCGTATCTCACATACAATAGATCAATATTATCGTCAGATGAGACCTTCGCTCGGAGGAATCAAAATCGTCGAATATATATATATACACACACACACACACACACACACATATATATATATATATATATATATATATATATA
>JAPYZC010001206.1:0-32564 GCA_030522665.1 Ichneumoninae sp. A BG-2022a | reverse complement strand
CACTAAGTAGATAATAAATATGTAGTTAAATAAAAAATTATATTTTATACAAATAAAATGCTAGTAGGCAGATATACAAAGAAAATAATTTATTTGTCCAAAATAAATTTTATTTGATACAAAGAAATCATTTCTCTGGGTGTAGAAGTAGTTGGTGGGCTCCGCCCACCAAACCCCCGAAAAATGTCCCTTCGGGATATTTTTATGCCACTCACAGATTTCTACGCACGTCGCATGTGTAAAAATCAAGCACGCGAGTTGTTCGCACGGCGCACTTCGATCGCCGCGTTGTGCGTGTGGTTCGCACGACACATTTCGCGCTCCGAGCAAATTATTTGCACATTGCGCTACGCGCTTTGAAATTGTATTCATACATCGCGCTATGCGTTACGAAAATGTATGCATACATATTATGTCAAACTATGGGTTCTGAAATTTTATTCACAAATTTCGAATAGTCATTATAAACAGGTAATATACATATATATTTTACTGATTAAAAATGTTTGAAATCGAGAATAATTAATATTGATAATACCAATTAGATATGTTAAAGTATTCAAAAGTTTTGAAATATCACAGATTACAGACTATATTTCGAAGAATTTAGAGTTATCGAGTGAAATTTTTGTACGCGAATTGATTAACACTGTAAATGTGACAGAGTTAATACAGATGACCATCAATTTGTCAGGAATCCTACGATTAAGCTTTATAGAAAGTGGTGTAATAGCCAGTGCGTGGCTAACCTATACAAGTTACCTATACAAGTTACCTATACAACAGGTTACCTATACAAGTACTGATCGCGCGGACTGAATAACTTCGGGGGACCGCTAGAGCCCTCGCATGTGAGACCGACGCCAGCGCCGCCCCGAAGAAACAGTTTTCTATTTTGCACTGGCTATCTGTACCACTAGTGCCGCCGTGCATTTTCATGCGCCATGCGGAGTAATGTTCATTTCCTAGTCAGACGTAATTATGTAATAACACAGGTCTTATCAAACTGTGTTCGAAAACGTGGGTAAAGCGTGGTCGTCATACGGCAGCGACTTATTTCTTCTTACCGCTGTTTATTCACCAGCGAAACCTTGACGGCTCAGGTGAATTGTTTAATGACCTTGCATTATCTCAGATCCGTTAAGCTGGCGACCCGAAAATTAGCTAGCGTAATTCAATACATACTAAAATTAGGGGCTCTTTTGGTTTTGCCGGAAAATAATTTTTTTAGGACCGCTTGCTCGACGTGAAGTGAACGGGCCTGTAATTTTTTTTATTAGAAAAGAATGAGGGTTACATAAAAATAAGGTCTGCTGCTTCGCACGTAGATCACGATAATATCCAAGCCTTATACAAAATAAAGTTACTAAAGGAAAGTAATACAATTCACAATATTCATTATATTATATTATAAAAAATTACAGTATATTATAAAATAATACAATTCACACTCATGCCATTATTTGTGCAATATTCGACGAAGCATCAGCATACGGTCTATAAAACGATTGCTCGGAGAGAACCGTTAAGTGTTGCGATTAATGCAACTGGATCGATTATTTGACCTATCCAACGTCCGAACAAATCGACATCAGGGCCCAACTTCCTTTACATCGTTATAGCTCGAACTACCGCTGACCAAATCACAGTTTATGCAATGTTGAGTGAACAACATCACACTAATGCAATGTACTTTTGATTAGAAGAGTGGATCGTGAAAGGTGGTTTGCCCGTTCCGAAGGAAGTTGTTTGCGACGCATCGAAAGCGCTGTTAGCAGGAGCTATACGGATATTTACTGGATTCGCAACCATTAACGACTATGCCAATGCTTTCGCAGGTGAGGTTATGCCACCATGCTACATCCACATAGATGTGGACCATTTTTTGAAAAAATATGCCGACCTGCTAAACAATGTACGGTCAGAAGTAAAAAAATGTTATCTATAGAGTTCTTACGTCCCGCCGTAACATTAACCCAAGTTCGAACCTCCGATTCGCGAGGAAACTAAAATCCTTTTATTCTTTACAATAAGCTCGCAATTCTCGAGGAATAAAGCCGATTTAATCATTCTCAAACAAATCTAAATGCCACTGTCAGAAATCCTGTGTGGGCTATTTAAAACATGGAATGGATCCCCATCTCTTTAAAAAGACGAAACAAGACGCACACGAGAAGAGTGATCATGAGTGATCATGGAAGTCTTCGGGACCTTTGCATTCAGGAAAGTCTAGATAACTTTAAAGTCCCTACTTAACCCATGACGGTCAAAGCAAGTCAATTATTGACATATACTCATGGATCTCGATGGGACCTGAATCTGTCTTACCATGAGTCCAGCATAGATTAGGAGGCATTCGAGTCACCAGAGCGCAGAGAAACCGAGTGCTACTCGAACTGGCGAATCTCGAAAATTGCAAGTTAACGATAAAGTACAACTTTTGCCTGAACCTTCATCTTGCCAGTACTATGGTTTCAAGATGTACTGGGAATCGAACCCCACCCCCCTCGTTCCTTTAGAACTGAAAGAAAGCAGGAATAATAGGCAGGAAAGCAGGAAAGCAGGAAAATCAACTTGATTCAATCATTACTACTCGGGAAATCACCAATTACACGAGCAACGAGTTAAGATCATATTTCTTTCTCTCTTGGAAAACTTTTCAATACACAAATGAATTAAATAATCAAAGTAATTACCAAGTAAGCAAATCATTAGAGGGGAAAATTGATCATTATAACGAATAATTTCCAACTATCGAATTAACAACGCGGGCGTTTTCAGATCACACCACAGTTTCAAGCAGAACCGTTTTGGAAATTGAAACGTGAATTTCTATTCGAGTTGACAAGCAAGATCTTTGAATCCATGAAAATCAGCCTGACGCTCAGTAGAGATTGCGAAATCTGGAGAGAGACAGAGATTGATTGATTGATATTTATTAATGCCATAGTTAACACTGTGTGGCAAATTATAATAAGATACTGAATAAGAACCTTAAAACTAATATAAGTAAGCTTTTGACATAAGCATTTGAACAAGAAAAGGGTGAATTGATAACATGAAATAAAATATAACTAAAATTAAAAGTAACTAAAAATAAAGAGAATATTAAGAGATATAACAAATGTTGAGGATAATAAAAAATAAAACTATAGGGAAGAAGTACAACTAGGTGATATTAGTCTCTAGCTTCAAGTGAAAAAAGATACGTATAGAGCTTACATTTAAAGTCTACAATACTTAGCGTGCTAGTAATGTGTTCAGGCAACGAATGCCAAAAATAAGCCGCAAATAACTGAAATGAATTTCGGAATGTAGTAGTGCGGTGCAAGGGAATATGAAAATATTCGGTTGCAGATGCTCGTGCAGAGGCACGTGCATCGGGATTCCTCATAGAGAAAAGAGAAGAGAGAAGAGAGAAGAGAAAAGGGAGAAGGGAGAAGGGAGAAGGGAGAAGGGAGAAGGGAGGAGGGAGGAGAGAGAGAGAGAGAAGTGACATCCGAATTTGCGATTCGTACTAAGTTAATTTTCCGATCAGTTAAGATATTCTTTGTCGACCCACCAAGTGTTATTTTATTCGAACTTTGTCAAACCATATTTTCATCCGCGAATATTATTCCTTTTGTTCAAATAAATCATTTAAATTGGACCAACATCTCCTCACTTCCTGGATTAGACTAGAAAAGGGGCTATCGTGAACGCGATTGACATCTGGTGTAGTATAGGTCGATTTCATCGACTTGACTAGAGCGTGTTAAATCAAAAAGCATTCCGATCTGTGGCATAATCCAAACGGGACAGAGGCTATCTATTGCCTGGTGCACGTTCGGCGTTATGTGTTCGACCTTAGGCCTACCGTAAGCAGTATTACTGACGCACAAATCGGGCCGGTGGCATCCCAGTTGCCCCCGATTGTCGTAACTTTGTTTCCGAGCCTTTGGATTTCGTCCATCTTTGGCGTCCGATTCATGCATGGGGCACTCGCTGATTGGACTGGAAAGAAGCTCAAAAAATGGTGTATGCATTGTTAACAATTTCGCTGAGCACATCCGATGGTTACATCGCGAACGGAAAAGCTTGTGTATGCAAAGACAAAAAAAAATTTACGAACGACATTCTGACGAATCCAATCGAGGATATCGAAGAAGAAGATAATCGGTCTGCATGTTGTCTCGTGGATGGAGAAGAACCGGAGAAACATAAAATGTCTGGTCAAAATGGGCCATAAAAATCGAGCACTCTGTGAAAAAGGATATCGCCACTTCAAAAGGTAAGGGAGTAAACGCACACGGCTGCCCAGCATTTGCAAATCTCTTCATCGATGATTTAAAATGGCTACCCTTACGGGCGTGTTTGGTTCAACAAAAGTTTGGATACGGAAGAGTCCCGGCTTCCACCGCTCATGTTAAATCTGAGTTTAAGAATATAAAGCGACTGCTGTTGAGCGATGAAGTATTGCCGATGCGTTTGGACGATTTTGTTACCAAACATATCATCGGTGAAGCCGCTACATGGCTCGGTAGGTCAACGGGTAAGACGCTACCTCGCTTGGTGGCGCGTTTCGTCGAGGTTGCCATGTGGCCTCGCCCGGGTGCCAAATTAATCCAGGTAGGCATTGTTTCAATATTTTATTTTTTATTTCAAGTTTTTTTAATTTTAATTTTTTTATTTTTCAGGTAGAGACGTCCCGGTCGAGGCGACGAGGGAACGGCGACGACGTTGGAATTACACGACGAAGGCAAACGCCCTTCATCTCAAGATAAGTATATAGGTTATTTATATATTAAACATTAATAGTGTTTTTCTTTTTGTTTCAGGCTTTTTAGGTTCGAGCGAGGAAAAACCCCGTTCGGCGTACATCATGCCACTCCCTGCTTGAAAGTAAAAAAACGTGAAACCGTTATACTATGCGATATATGAATAAAGTAATATGAGATAATTTACAACCGGTTGCAATATAACATTGACATAGGATATGTCAACGATAATATATAGAAAACGTCTGACATTTCTTTATGATGCGATCCGAATATAAATGTCAAAAATTAAAACTAATAAAAGGAACATGAGCTTTGACTGTTTTTAACCGTTTCAACATTTCGTCCTTTGGAGGTTATAGCGAGAAGAAGACTTCTTTTCTGCATCGGGATCTTCGGATAGTTCGAATTCCGGAGGTACGTAGTAATCTAAATGGCTTCTTTTTTTTGGCGCTTGTGGAGTTCGTGCGAGAACTCCTGGCAACTTCAGAGAGCGGCGAACTCGGTACCGAGTCCGTGCTCCAATCACAGCTGTTGCCATGTTTTTCTCGGCAGACTCCCTGGGATGTAGAAGGTCGTGGACTCCGACCTGGAGCTGCCACGACGGTGGATGGTGGGGTCACCCGCCCTGAGTTACTTTGCTAAACCCGGTGTCCGGCTTGGACTACCCCTTGATGAGCTTGAGGAACTCGATTCATCGAGTATATTTTCCCAGCGGTCCGCCATGTTGGATTCGAGAGGTGGTAGGTGTTCTCGGTTCGAGCTTCGAGCCAGGAATGACGTTCCGCGTTCCGCTGTCGTTGGTTTTATAGCCGGGCGGGGAGTAGGAGAAGGGGTACGGAGGTAGGGAGATACCCCGTTAGGTTTGGGGAATCTGAGGCGTCTCTAGCGACCTCTGCAGCGGGTTTTAACAGAGAGCCGTGGACCTTGACGTTTTTGGCACGTCGGTCTATGTAGTACCCTTCCCCGCGTACTACCTCGGTGGTGAAATATGGTCCTTCCCAGCCAGGTGTGAAACCAGCATGGATTTTTAGACCGGATCTCCGATCCGGTAGCGGGACGGTACTTGCTCTTTATTCGAGCAGTAGCGTTGTTGATAACGCTCATGGTTGCAGCATACTCGCTTATTGACCCCTTTCCGAGCGTTTGCTTCCGATCGTGATTGCTAAAAAAAAACTCCATTCGCCCGGTTTACATAGGTTGATACCGAGGAGAACCTCGCCAGGGGTACAGTCTGTAGCGGCGTTTCTTCGAGTGCGAAGGCTGAAAAGCGTGGTCTCCAGATGTAAATCCCAGTCTTTATGCCGGGTATTTTGTATGTGAAGTCGGAGTCCGTTTTTGATCCCCTGGTTTCTTCTTTCAGTTGGATAGGCCCGGGGATGGTATATCGCCGTGGTCCAATGTTGAGCCTGCCATGTATCGCAGGCGGTCAGCCATTTCTGACTGATGAATTGGGGTCCATTGTCCGAGAGGATGGCTCGGGGATATCCCCACCTGGCGAAGACCTCCTTATCAAGGATCCTTGTGATCACGGTAGCACCCGATAATCCCAAAGTGCTTCAATCCACTTTGAAAAAAGATCCGTCACGACAAGTATGGATTTTTTCCCCTTGCCCGTGCGTGGGTAGGAGCTTATGAGATCGACAGCCCCTGTCGTCCAGGGAGAAGTCGGTTGATGAGCTCGTAGTTGGTCGGTGTGATTTGGACCGAGGCCTTTGTACAGGCAGTTTTTTCAAAAAATGTCGAGATATCGTATTAAAACCTTCGCCATTGTTTTCAAATTGCATATTTCCCAACGGATTTCATTAACGAAAAAATTCTAAACAATTTTTTTGGAAAACTCATTTTCGTCGAAAAAATGGTAAGGGTACTCGTTGATATATATATTCACGTTCCACACACTTCAATGTCGCGTGTTGCGGGCTGCAGGGTTCGATCGCGGCCATATCGTTGCAGCGTTTTCACTTAGCGGCATCCTTCGGGGAAAATCTGTACCGTTGCAAAAAGCCTCTGCATTGCCGACTGCTTGTACTTTCGAGCTTCGTTAAATGACCTCATCATTTGGGTCAATATCGTTTGAAATCTCTTTGGATTCATATACCATGGATGGATTGATATACCATTCCGCCAACACGGATTACTAGGTGATGAGTATAGAATTTTATCCGTCAGGTTTTATGTATTATTTTGTCAATAAACATCATACTATTTTACTTTTCGACTCTAATATGCATTCGACTCCGAGGATGTCGGACGAAAAATGCATTTAAGCACATATATCGTGTCTCTTATGCGGAAACGATTTGAAAGTCGGAGTGTCCTAGAAACTTTTCGTTGGGCGAGGTTGGTTAGAATGGAGGTTTCCCTTTCGGCCACCTATATGTTACGAAGGAAGATTCAAAGATATTGTATATCATTGAGCCAGGCCGGGTTATTGAGTAGTGAACATCGAAAATATATCTGTTCAGATTTTCATTGTTATTGTCCTAAGACATTCCCGTATTTTTCTTGTTAACATAATGTGCATTCCTCTCTGTGCATTTTGTACGGGCATTGCATTCAAGCGCAGACATTTCGTGTTTCTTTCCGCAACCGATTAACGAACCGTCGTGTGGTAGAGACGTTGGAACTGTCTGTATGTCGCCCGATTTTTACTGCTTTTTACAATAAATTTACGACGAACTTTCGTGACCGTATTTTCACAACACAAAACGTTGAGAACAAAATTACGTCATAATACGGTATTTGAATGTGATTAACAACAATATAGAGAATAACATCAACTGTTATTGTCAATGTAAATACACTTTTATTATTAATATATTAAAGTACCGATACTTCTACATCTCTAGTTGGGGCCTTCAATTAATTATCTCCCGCACAAATCAGCCGTACAGCGCCATCTATTGTATATAAGATTCGGGTACTTACTTTTTCTACAACCTGGTTACTTTTTGGTGGAAATTTGTTTTGGCATAAATGAATTTGGCGTAAATTATACCCTACACAGGGGTACGTTCAGAAACGTACTTTGGATAACATAGAACGAGAGTGTGCTGCGCTCGCGCGAATGTTCGAGAGAGATATAATTTCTGAACGCGGCCCAGTATCTGTCAACTTTTTGCCCAGTATCAATCAGATCGCCGACTATCAACCAAAACTTACCAAATCATCGAGTATCAAAGAATAATGGCATCGAAGGAAGAATCGTCCGTCTACGACATGGCGTATCGTGGAAAAACCGCGGCCGTTAAAATTCTCATAAACGAGAACGAAAACTTAAAGACGCAAACGGATTCTGTGCGTGTCAGGTCTAGGCCGGGTTTGGCACGACTAGATAGGTTATAAACAATGTATTATTTTTGTGCAGAACGGTCGTACGTTGTTGCACTGGGCTGCTCTGGGAGGCCACGAAGACCTCGTTCGACATCTACTCTCGCTTGGCGCTGCCGCTGATCCACCCGACGACGTAATTCCCTCTTATTCACTTCCATAAATCATACAGATTTTTTTAATTCCCATTTGCAGCCGTGCGCGCACGGAGTGACGCAGCGATGCATGTTGCGCGGCGACCATTACTACTGCAACGGAGCATGCGCGAGAAATTCGCGCGAATTACGCTTCGGAATATAATAGCGTGATATTTATGAACATATTGCTTCGCAGACGAACTTGACGCCACTGATATTGGCAGCATCGGCGGGCCGTGACAAAATCGTTAAGATTTTATTAAACGAGGGAGTCAACGTTAACGAGAAGAGCGACGAAGGACACTCGGCGTTGCAATATGCTGCGAGTAAAAATTGGCCAGAAATATGCGCGGCTCTGATCGAAAAAGATGCTGATATAAATATCGCCGACAAGAGGGGAGCTACTCCACTCCATAGGTCCGCATCCAAAGGCAATTACGCCATCGTCAATATGCTCGTTGAACGTGGAAAAAGTCTCAACATAGGTAGGCTTTGAGACAATTTCGTAGTGAGCATTTTTTTTGCACAGCTTCTAACGATCCTATTTATCTTTCCATTCAGATCAAGCCGATATGTACGGGAACTCCGCGTTGCATCTGGCCTGCGAGGAGGATCAACGCGATGTGGCCAAACTTCTTGTTTCCAAGGGCGCGAACGTAGAACTGACGAACAAAGAGCGCAAAACCCCTCTCGATATCGCGAATCCGACGCTCGCTCGTCAAATTCACGAGTTAAAAGAAAAAATGTTGGCCGCTGATGTCCTTTATCAAATAAGCGATAATTAATATTCTGAGACAGCAATTTACGATTTCATTGTTTATTGTAGTTTCTTTTCGTATATCTATATACGCAATCGACCATTGTGTTCAATCCATATAAAACGTATCAAAATTCGCTCGTTTCGTTACAATTTCTTATAATCCCGCAGTAGATTTATATTCACTCCTTTCGCATTGTCCATTCTCCGAGTAACATCCCCACTTTCGTCGCTTCATATTAACGAATCAAGCTAGTTTTGTTCCCGACTTCGTCACTCGAAGGCCTCTACTGACTCTAATTCTATCGAGATTTCGGACTCTATCCATCGAAGCGTTCGAAAGCGGGGCTAGACTACCTCTCAATCTTGACCGTCTTATATACAACACTTGTACTAAGCATTGCTGGACCAAGAGATTGTGGGCAGTCAAGTCGTCAATTATTGATTGCATCGATTTTTTTGTTCTCCCAATGCCTTCTCCGGATCCACCAAGTCTCGCGTCAACAATCCTTTCAGCTTATGATATTCGACTCGTACCCATCGCCTATGTCGACCCGTTTTCAATTCACATGATTCATTTTGTAAAGGCCCTATTTAGTATATGTATAATTGATCTATATATATATATGTATGGATTCATGCGCACTAATTATCGTTCATCTTGAAAAATATACTAGCTCTCACATTATACCATGCATAAATGCCTTGGAGATACAAAGAATTTCGTAAAATTGCTTACAAAAATGCACGTACAAAATTCCGTTTTGCCCTACACACATTATATTCGTTTGAACACGTACATTCAGTTGGTTGATTTTGTTTTGTTTGTTTGTTTATGTTTCATCGTTTAATCATCAACAATATTTAATATATGGTCAACCTCGTATAAAATCCAAATTTCATCACGATTGCGTTACAAAGTCTCGAGAGTCCGATAGCTCGGAAACAAAAATAATTCGAACAAAGCGTCGCAATTAATTTTACTAAAAATATCGGCGCTAAAGTAATCGTGAAAGGAATAGAACGAAAAATAAAGATAGCAATATTTTTAAGTACAAATGAAAAAAAAATAATAATATTCGATTCACTTTTTATTGTTTTGTTTTTTCTTTTTTTCTCTCAAATGCAATGTATAAACTGGAGAAGAGGAAAGCTTAGTGTCTATATTTGAATTAAATATATTACGTATAATGCCAAAAAATATGTATATAAATGCATGTGCGGGTATACGTCATATAAAAAAGAACGTTTTTTTTCAAGTTTTTTTTTTTGTTTCAAAGAATCATGGTAGGTTGACAAAGAACTTGCTTAGAACGTATGGAAAAAAAATACTGGGAGAAACTTAGAATGTCGAAACATAAAACCGTTTAAAATGAACGTAACTTGGTAATGATCGTTGAGTTTCGCTCCTTATTTGTCTCTCCTCTGGCTCTCCGTGTACAATTAGTTAATCATTAAAATAATTAACGATTACGTTTAATAGTATAGCGGGATGATGCTGCTCGTAATATAGTAGTAATAAAATAAACGTTAATGTCTTAATACCTACCTAAGTGTTATTCGTGTAATCTTAATTATGCAGCGACCTGCCATGCTTTTTTGTTTGCTCATTTTTTTTTTTTTTCATTTGCCGTTTTTTTTTTAATCATTCATTTGTCTTTTTTTTCCTCGCTCCCTACAGTTCCCGAATCGCATTTACAAATTCGATCATGTTTGCATTAAGAACCGCTCGGCGGTTAGTTAGTAAGCTGTAAAGTTATGTACACATTCTTTCAACACTTTCTCTTGATGGCATCTTATGGGAAGTGGTATATATATATATATATTTCTACTTGAAAATAAAAAGAAATAATCGCCTTTCTTAATTACCTTTCTACGACGTCACTCATGCCGGTATATTGCCGGCCGTGAGCGCACCAACACTAATATTTTCATCATTCGAATACCCTCATGGATTGATCTTGATGCGACTTCGTCAGTGTTGGCGTTACGAAAACACCTCGCTGATGACTCGTGTTTATTTTGTTTTGTTTTTTTTTCTTGTTTCCTCGATCACCTAATTTAAGATGAATTATTCTCGCCTTCGCATGGGCGATCTATTATGCGTTATAAAGTTATTGTTGCATATCGATAACCGATTCGATTCAGTTTACACTCTCATCGCCGTCCATGCTCTCGTCCTGGGTCGTCAAATCGTCGCCTGAGCCACCGGTTTGCACTGATCCCCGTTTCGTCAGTCTCGTCGAGCTCAAACTTATCGGAGCTCCGCCACGCCTGTAAACACACAAAGGTCGTTTGTAAATGATCGTTGAAACCACCAATTGGGCTGGAATTAATTTACCTGAAGGATATTTATACGAATAAACATTTTTCATTCATGATAGCGGATCGATTAGGTGGGAAAAGTTTCTTTCTTTCTTCTTTGACTCCTGGATGCGCAAAATTTACATTCACAATACCAACCAGTTTAGTAATTTCAGTTTTAATTTCCGACTCGAATTGATAACTCACCTCAGCTTGGTCTTGAGATTTGCCACTTCGCGAGTCAGTGTTTCGTAGGACTCTGTCATCTCCTCCATTTCTCTCTTGGCTTTTCGTTTTAGAACCTTGTGCGTGCTGAGCTCCTCCTCGGTCTCGTCGAGCTGCCTCTTGAGAGTTTTCACTCTGATGTTAGCCTTCTCGACCTGTTCCTTGTACTGCTCGGCGTTTCTCCTCTCGTCCTCCAGCTGTAGACCCAATTCCTTGAGTTTCTTGTCCAATTTTCTGTTTATCTTCTGTTGAGCGAGACGCTCCTTGGCCTCGGTCTCGAGTTGCTCGTCGAGATTCGATATCTTCGATTCGAGAGCCTGTATGGTGGCCTTGGTCTTGGCGCGCTGATTGGTCTCAAGTTCGGCGAGTTTCGCCTTCAATTCCTTGTTCTGCCTCTCCAGCAGGAGTCTCTGCGACTCGAGCTTCTGCGTCGCCGTCCGTTCCGTCGCGAGATCCGTCGTCAGTTGCTCGACGGTTATCTGGCTCTTGCGCGTACGATCGGTGAGTATCTCGCCGTTCGACTGTTCCTCCTCGAGTTCCTCCTCGAGCGTGGCGATTCTCGCTTCGAGTCTGCGCTTCTCGTCGAGCATCAGAGTTCCCTTGTTGGCGTTGTTGTTAACTTCCTCCTGAAGCTCGTCCCGCTCGTTCTCGGCTATGCGCTTCGCTCGCTCGCTGCTCGCCAGGTCTTCGGTCATCTGCAGCAGATCGGCCTCCAGACTCTTGACCTTGCGCTCGGCCTCCTTCGCCCCGGCAGCCAACTCGTCTCTAGCGGCACGGGCCTCCTCGGTCTCTCGCGTGCAATCCTTTATCTGTACCTGGAGTTTCTTCAGTTGCTTCAGCGCGTCCTCCTTCACCTTGTTGTGCATCTCCAGCTGTTGCTCGATATCCTTGTAATCGGCTTCCATCTTCTTGCGCGCCGCTATCGCCGCGGCTCTCTGCTTTCTCTCGTCCTCCAGTTCGGCCTCGAGATCGCGGAGCTGCTTAACGAGACCCCGACGCTTCTCCTCGGCCTGCTCCTCCTTAGCCTGAATCTCGCGATCAAACTGGGCCTTCAGAGCCTGCATGTTCACCTCGAGTCTCAATTTGGCGTCCTCCGTGCACTGCAACTCGTCCTCGAGTTCCTCGACCTGCGATCTCTGCTCGGCCAATTGCTGCTCGAGGACGCGTTTCGCCTTCTCCAACTCGTGAACGTTCTTGTCGGCTGTGCCCTGATTATTGACGAGCTCGTCGAGTTCGGCTTGCAAGCTTCGTCTGCCACGTTCGAGTTCCTCGACCTTGTCGTTGAGCTCGTCGAGTTCGCGGGTCAGCGACAAAACTTTGGTCTCCTTCTCGCGCGCCTCCCTCTCGGCGGTGTCGCGGAGCTCGGAGTACTTCTCCGAAACGACTTTCTCCTCAGCCAGTACCTTGTCGAAGTTCTTCTGCTTCTTCTCCAATTCAATGACCTTCGAGCGTTGCACCTCGAGCTCTATGGTACTGTCCTCGAGCTCGGCCTGAATTTTCTTCTTCGATTTGTCGAGTTTGTCGTTCGCCGCCTTGAGCTCCTCCACCTGCCTCAGGAGGGCCTCCATGTCTTTCATGACGCGCTTCCTCGCCTCCTCGAGAGCTGCCGCAGCCTCGGCCTCGTCGTCGCCGCGCTTCTTCGCCTCGGCCAACTGTATAATCAGACTCTGCGACTGTTTCTCCAGGGCGCGCTTCGCCTCCTCCTCCTCCTCGAGCTGATCGTGAAGAGTCTCTTTTTCACTCTCCAGAGCTCGCAGCTTCGAGCTCAGGGCGAGTTTCTGCTTCGTCTCCTCCTCGAGTTGCTGCTGCATCTCGTTGAATTGAGACTCGAAAGTGGTCGATGCCTTTATCGCCGCGGAAGCTCTCAGTTCGGCGGTCTCGAGCTGCTGCGAGATACTCTCTACCTCCTGCTGAAGCTTCGTCGTTCTCTCGGCGATTTCTTGCTTGGACCTCTCGACCTCGTTGAGCTTGGCGGTTATCTCGGCGAGCTGCTGCTCCGCCTGTTTGCGACGACGATCGGACTCCTGTCTGCTCGCGACGACCGAGCGCAGCTCCGTCGCAAGATCAGCGCCCTCGGCCTCGAGCGTACCCTTGGCCTTCTCCAGGGCGGCTTTCGTTTTCTTCAACGCGTCCATTTGCTCGTTCAGAGCCGTCAGCTCTTGTCCGTGCTTGTGACGCATATCGGCCAAAGTCGCCTCGTGAACCGAAGTCTCCTCCTCGAGATTCTTCTTGAGCGTCGCCAGCTCTTGCTCGCGCTTGCTGCGAAGCTCCTGCTGCGCCGCCGTTGTGTCCAATGAGTCGAGTAACTCGTTCTTCAGAGCCTCGAGTTCCTCGTTCAGGTCGCGCTTGAGCTTCTCCGCTTTGCTACGCGCGGCCTTCTCAGCCTCGAGATCCTCCTGGAGTTCGGCCAGCTGAGATTCCAACTCCCTCAGAGCCTTCTGAGCCTGAGCTTTCGCGGCGGCCTCGTCGTCGATCTTCAGCATCACTTGATTGAGCTCCTCCTCGCGTTTGCCCAGCTGCAGCTGGAGTTCCTCGACCTGAGTCTTGCGCTCCTGTATCTGTTCCTTCAGATCGGAAACTTCGGTCTCTACCTTCCTCTTCGATCGGTCGACTTCCTGACGCTGCTGATGATCCTTGAGCAGTCTCTCCTCGAGATCGGCGATCGTTGCCTCGTGCTTGGATTTCAATTTCGCAAGATGCTTGGCCTTCTCCTCCTCCTCGGCGAGGGTCTGCGACAAATCGTTGGCTCTCTCCTCGAGTATCTTCTTCTCCTTGTGGAGTTTCTGATTGGTGTCGTCCGAGAGGGCGAGATCCTCCTCGAGCTTTTTGATCTTACCGTCGCACTGGACCTTCTCCAATTGGAGCTTCTGACGCGCCGCTTCCTCCTCCTCGAGCTGCTCCTCGAGATCGCTTATGTTGAGTTGCAATTTTTTCTTCTCCTGATTGAGGGCCGTGCTGCGCTCCTCCTCCTCCTCGATTCTCGCCTCGAGATCGTGAAGTATCTCCTCTAGCTCTTGCTTTCTCGCTGCCAAACGCGCCCGCATCTCCTCGGCCTCGGCGCACAGCTCGACCTCGGCCTGTAGCTGCTCGGCGAGCATGGTCTTCTCCTCAATCGCCTGCTGATACTTTCGCTCGTACTCCTGCGCCGAGTGCAGCTGCATCTCGAGCTTGTCCCGTACCTGCTTCAGCTCGTCCTCCTTCTGCGTTAATTTCTCTTCCTGCTTCGTCACCTCCAGCAGTGGCTTAACCTTGGTGTAAAGTCGCCACCACTGCCAGTTTCTCAGCTTCAGATAAGCCGCGCAGTTTCGCTGAATTATGCGAATGGCGTTCAACTGTTGGAGTCGTTTTTGATAGTTACGACGTGCCAGGAATCCACGACAGAAAGCTTGAAAGTTGACGATCAGATCGGTTATCTTGTAGTCTCTCTCCTCCTCGAGGTGAGCCAGCACTCCGGCACGGAAGAATATCTTCGACTGACCGACCCGATAAAGATTCGGATCGAGCTCCAGAGCCTGTATCATTTTCTCGCAAGCCTTCTTGCCGTCCATGAAACCCTTCGGTATCACGTTCGGTGTCAGTAGCTCGTAACGCTGACGGAACTCCTGGAAGGGTATGCGATTCGGGAATCCCTGACGGCAGATACGAATACCCTCGAGTACACCGTTGCATCTCAATTGGTCGAGCACCAGTGGCGCGTCTATCTTACCGGCCCTCTTCTCGTGATTCGGTATTATACACCTGACGAAATTTGGATTTGTGTTGCGGAGGGTCACCATGAGCTTCGCCAATTGCTCCTTGTACAGTTGGGAGACCGTACGGAACATTCCCTTTCTCGTTCTCGCGCCAAACTGCGTGTCGGTCAGTGCTTGCTGTGCCATGCCGACTATCTCCGCGTCCTTCCAGATGTGACAAACGAATGGATCCTGGGAGGCCTGCAGCAGACTGACGACGTTCTCGTTCAACGGATCCATGTTCTTCATCAGCCACTTGGCCGCCGAGTAGTCGACCTTTCCGGCGTAGTGAATTATCGCGAAATCCGCGACACCGCGAAAGTCAGTCTTCATGAACTTGGGATGAACGCTGTGAGCCCCGACGAGTTTCTCGACGAAGGTTTTGTCGTTCGCCTTTGGGAACCAGCACTCCTCGTCGAGCAGGGCCATTATTCCCATAGGCTTGTCGATCAGATCTATCGTCGGCTGTAGATCCAATCCGAAATCGATGAATTTCCATTCTATGCCCTCCCGCTGATACTCCTCCTGCTCGAGTATGAACATCGTGTGATTGAACAGCTGCTGGAGCTTCTCGTTCGTGTAATTTATGCAGAGTTGCTCGAACGAATTCAACTCGAAGATCTCGAAACCCGCCATATCGAGAATACCGATGAAACTCGCTCCCTGCCTCTTGGTTCTGTCGAGAGATCTGTTGATTCTGTTCACCAACCAGCGGAACATACGCTCGTAGCACGCTTTCGAAATAGCCTCGACGGCGAACTCGACTTGCTCCTTCGTCTGCGCCTTCGTCACGAAGTCTCTGCCGACCTTTATACGAGGCTTCAGGAAGGCTTTGGTCATCTCGGTGACGCTGAGTCCCAGGAGATGAGATATCTTCTGAGCGACGGTGTTGTCCGGCAGAGTCGCTTGATCGGAATTTCTCTCCTGTCTGAACTGCATGGAGCCGAACAGCATCACCGCCGAAACTATGCGGAAGATCGAGGCGAAGTCCTCGTTCGTCATACCCATGATGTTCATCGATTTAACGGTCGATGCATACTCGGCCGCGTCGTCGACGCCCGGAACCGGCAGTGCTCCATTCGACAGGAACGGATACAGTTTTGGATCTTCCAGTATGAATTCCTCTGAAGGAGAAAAAAAATTAGACTTTCTGTGATAACACGATAGATGCTCACATGATTATTCTTAAATAAAACTTTGATTCGTATTGAATTTTAATATAATAGTGTACAATTTCAAAAAATAAATAATTTCAAAAAATTATAATGTTTGCACGACTATTTAAGAACATTCTCAGGACTCTGAAGTACACCATGTGTGTTTCGAAACCGATGAGAACCGGAATATTCATAATTACTCTTTTGTTCGGGCGAAGCTCCGGCCAGCAGTTGATAAAAGATATGGAAGGTTCTCTCGTCCTTGGCCTGTCGAATAGCTCGAGATTTCTCGAGTAGGTACGTCTCGATGTTGGCACCCGCGATGTAGCCCGATGCATCGAAATTGATTCTGATAAACTTTCCCTGTACAGAGCGCATACATTACGAACAGTTAGTTATACACCTTTTAAAATTATTCAATTGCCATCGTGAGTAAAAAAAAATTAAGTATTTCTTACGAATCGAGAGGAGTTGTCGTTCTTGACTGTCTTGGCATTACCAAAAGCTTCGAGTATAGGATTAGCCTGGAGAAGTTGTTGCTCGAGTTCACCCTGTGGAAAGAAAAACAAAAATTCGTTAGCCAGCTCATACATCGCCGGGCGTTTAAAGAATGATAATAATAATAATAATAATAATGTTAATAACAACAATAATAGTAATAATAATAATGATAATAATAATAACAATGTTCGATCCACTATACCCATGACATTACAGAATAATCCCAATCAACATCAATTGTTAACTCACTCTCGCGCATACACATTCTTTCTTTATTTTATTACCGCAAATTTTTCCGAGTTGCTCCCAGTTCCCTGGATCGGCAAGCAGCGGAAAGACGTTTAGGATATGTTAGTATTAGTGGAGGATTCCAGTTACCTTAGCGATCACGTTATAATAAAATCAAATTAATTCATTCGTCAGCACACAAACCAGAAAAATTAGTTGGACGACACTTGAACAAACCACTATAACAAGCCCATCAAGAAAAAAATAAAATAAAAAAGATGCGATGTTTCAACAGATCTGCATTGGACTTACTATTATTAACGCTGGACTCGGGGTCTAGATGATGGACATCAAGAATCAGCACCGAAAAAAAAAATTATTATCATCGTAAGTTTATGCATCTTTCGTTAATGAAAAGAAAAATAGTCCTCGAAACGTCCTCACACTCGTATTTAATACTCATTCGAGATAACAGTCCGAAGTGTTAAAAGAGTTTTCCGCGACGATTAATTCCCCGACGATAAATCGCAATGCAATAATAACGTTAACTTCAAAACAAACTGTTATCGAAGTTACAAAGTTCGTACGGCCCGATTACCAATGTCTCAGAGTCACAGTTGAAAAAGTTGTCGCGAGATCACTTACTCGCAACGCTACTTTTGCAATAATTGATATAATCGGCCGGCACAGATATCGGCGAGCTCGTTCTCCGTGCGTGTGTGTATCAAGGAAAATCGCCGATCCCAAAGAAGTACAGAGCTTTTTTTGGCGCGTGTTTGACTCACTCTCCCGGCTTCGCGACGGTGAAAAATGATTGGCTTACTCGGAGGCGTCGTCCGAATAAGGCCCTTCGTCGTTGAGGCACCCGGACGCCTCTTTATTTCGTAATCCTGCCAACTAACAGCCATATCCCGCGTGTATAAATAGATTGGAGGGGGACTCGATCGAGAAGCACGCTTACGGGAAACCATGTGTTTATTTCGACCGATCGGTAAACGGTTCATGGTGATAGCCAACTGTGCTAAGGTTTCCGTGGCCTTCGTACGCGACCGTCGACTCGATGGTTCACCGTGTCATTAAAAAAAAGGTTCAATTTTTTAAAATTTATTATTACTTGCGAGCTACAAACTTCGTCACGATTCGTCACGGCGATAGCTGGAAGTTACCAGGTCGTAATTGAGCGCGAGTCGCGGTCGCGGGATTTCCGTCTTTCTCGGTAGATAAGAGGACGGAAGCGGTTTTGGCGACTACCGCGTAAACGCCGAAATTGCCCGAATCGAGTGTTTAAAACCAAAACCGCGTACGCTTATCGCTTCGTCGAGAAGATTGACGCTGCGGTTAACAAAACTGGTCGGCGCGTAGTAGTTATTCAAACAGCTTCTCAAATTCTACTCGACGCCTCGGGTAATTCGATGCGTCGGCTGTCGCCTCGAGAAGTTTCCGCCGATCTTGGCGTTTCAGCGTCGAGATCATAGCCAGCTTTTCTCATCGCTCGCGTGCGGTCTCATACGCGCTAGAACGCATATCGCGAATTTGTAATATCGTCCAAGGAAACGATCGACTCACAGCGTTTGATTTTGGTTTCGACGCTGCTACGTAGGCCAGATACTGTATGACTTTCTTCGTGTTCTCCGTTTTACCGGCACCGGACTCGCCGGTGCACAGAATCGATTGGTCCTCGCGATCTGCAACAAAAAAATTAATTATCGTGTCAATCGTCGTGCTGGAGAGGTTGATCGGTGGAAAACATTAACGTGCCCACATTTGTTCGGGTACGATAACATGTGACACCCACAGACTTTCAGAGAATCTCCATAATGTCATTGAGTTATATCACGGCATATTATCGACCAATTGTCTCACACCGGTTATGTATTTGAAATGTATCCTTCATTAGACACGAAGCATCAAAGTAGAGTTTTATTAATTTATTAAAAATCCAAGGCGGTACTGTGGTGTGATCGTTAAAAAGAAATCGATTTTTTTTCACATTCTTATAGTTTACGACCTCGACAAGGGGTTCATCGAATTTTTTGATGAAATTCGGCGATTTTACCCACCTAAAAATGTTCCGAGTTTCATTTCCACATTTTACGGACTCATTTTTCGATTTCAAATAATTTTTCACCAAATTGAAATCGACAAATTATGGAGAAATTTTGGGAACAGTATAATGCATTCCGAGTAAAAGATTGAAAGTATATCAAAAATAAATATTTAGGTACAAAAATTGAAGAAGTAAAATCCCCAAACATTTCGATTCAGAAAATTGTCGAGCGGTTAACAATTATTTTTATCAACGGGAAAGAGGCTTCGGACTTAAGGGGATAAAAACGTTCGCAAAAATGTGTGATTTTACCTCGCACATTGATATAAATATAAATGCGAAACTCGTGACTCTATAAGTTTAAACGTTTCTACAAATTCGATCCCCAAAAATGTCCGTAAGAACTGAAATACCTACTGGAATACTATCTTTTAAGGTAGTTCTTGCAATTAATGTTCACTTCGCATGAGTTTCGGAGGAATAAGAAAGAATTGCAAACACTTCTCGATGGTATAAAAATCTGAAAAAAATCAAGCATATTAAAGGTGCTAAAAAGATTAATTTTTCATACTAATAATTGCAAAATGTTATTAACAAATTGATGAAAAATAAAATTGTTCAACAAATCTACCGGAAACCTAACTGTTTCTTTTGATGAAAATGATTCGTTAATTTTTCTGGATACGTTTGAATTTTTTCAGATTTTTAAATTCACTTTGAATTTTGTGACTTTCTATAAGTTTTTCCCATATAAAAAAAATGCAAACTGAATTTAAAAATCTGAAAAAATTCATACGTATACAGAAAAGTGAACACATTATTTTCATTTCAAAAAAAGTTTGGTTTCCGGGAGATTTGGTGAACAATTTTATTTTTCTTCAATTCGTTAATAATATTTTGAAATTATCATTATGCGAAATTAATCATTTCAGCACCTTCAATGTGCTTGATTTTGTTCAGATTTTAATATCATCCAGAAGTGTCTGCAATTCCCTCTTATTTCTCTGAAATTTATGCGAAACGAACACCATTCGCAAGGACTACCTTAAGCTACACAAGTACGTCGAAGCCTCTCAGCGTTATCTTGTACTAGTATCGAAGTCGAAGCAACGGCCAAACGTTGTGCCGAGTTTACGGTACTCGGCTGGAAGTCGTACGGGGTAGAAAATCGTAGTAAAGCCGAGCAAGGCTGACCGGCACGTTCGAGTATACATACTGGCGCGGGGTCCCACGCGCGCCTCGTGCACGATCTTTATTTCTCTCATTGCGCAAATGGCAACGAATGTCGAAGGAATCTCGGCCGCTCGTATGTCGTTCGGTTAATCGAAGTTTATCGCGACTTCGAAGTTTGCTGACTGCAATGTTAAAACCGCACGGCTAAGCGATACGATTGCTTCCCCGATATATCGACTAACCAAGAACCAGAAGGGCGTATAGCACACAATTTTACACGTTAAACCGTGTGGGATACGCCCATATAATTCCCAGCAATCGATATCTACCTCGGCAACTCGATGTTCGAGCGCAAACTTCATCGACGCGCAGACGATAATTTTCTCTGTCGGTTGGCCTATACGAATGTAGTCTCAGACGATTAAGGATGCATCGCACATACATTCCCAACCAAAAGTTTAATTCGATCAAGATTTCAGTACTTCGCGATATGTCAAAAATCTGAAATAAAAATCAGCCGTATTAATGAAGCCCTTTCATTTTGCATAATAATAATGCTAAACAGTTATTAGCAAATTATTTAAAAAATCACTTGTTAACAAAGATCAGAAAACCTTTTGTTTTCTCATTTTAAATGATTTACTTGATTTTTTAGAATTCATATGAATTTTATCAGAATTTCGTTACATTTCCATTTTTTTTTAATTTGAATAATCAATGTGGATACACGAATTTCGGATATGTTCCCGTATCACGATTTCACAGCAGACACAAAAAGTATTGAGACGATTGCGCGACTCGTTATGGCGTAAAAAAAATTTTAAACGGAAAATTCATAAATGTAAGAAAATTCTGAAATAGTCCATGTGGCTTCTTAGAAAATAAACGAAGTCATTTGAAAAGAGAAAAAAAGCTTTCCTAATTATTTGTTGAAGAATTTTTTTAACAGTATTTTCATAACTCTTTGACATCATTATTATGCAAAATCAATGTTCATAGCATCTTTAATACAATTAATTTTTTTCAAATTTTTATACCATTAGCAAATGTTAAAATTCTCACTGAATTTCACTGTTGGCTGAGAATGTACATGTGATGCAGTCTTAAGGTAACGTGAAACGTCCATCCCTTCGCTTGACGATAAAACAAAAACGTTAATCAATTTTTTTTTTTTCAAGAGTACCAATCTTTTCTGCGGAAACTGAAATTATTACCGTCCGCTTGACTATTATATGATGCCGTTAATAATTTACGTTTTGTCAAAAATATTTAAAACACGTGAAAAACAAATCTGTTACAGTTTTCGTTACCGACTGAGTAAGTTTCACATCGCCCAAACAGTTAGTCGGTAGATTTCCGTCGGGTCGTTTCTCTAAAGGAGAAGATGCAGTTTTCGAAGCTTTGCAATCCCTCTCGAATTTTACCTTGCAGCATCGAACGGTAGGCGGTGTCGGTGATTGCGAAGACGTGCGGCGGTACTTCGTGCCTCTTGATGCCCTTATACCTCTCCATTATCTTTTCTGTGTATATCGGCAGTCTCTTGTACGGATTAACGACGACGCAGAAGAGCCCCGAGTAAGTCTGCAAAAACGAAATCACATCGAAATTTAATTGTAACCTTAAACAAGTCATAAAAAGAAGTAAAGATTTTTTAAAAATAATAAAAAATCGTCAGAAAAATCAAATAAATTGTTACACAGACGGTATCGGGGACCGACCCGATCCGCATTGGTTCTATCGCGGAGACGTGAAGTCACCGCCTCGCGGCACAATAAATTTGCATCTTTCCTAAAGCAGAATACGCCTCACCGAGCCGCATTATAGTTTGCCCATCGAGGCGATTATTCAATCGCAATATAATTTATGTATCGCTCTCGCGTTAATAAAACAAAAACGAAAAAAAGAAGCAAAAAATCGCCAACATTGATACAAACAAGTGTGTGAAAGTCGAATTTTACGATGAGGTATGAGTAATCGTTTTACGGAGTTACAGAAGATTTTTTTCTCCGCCCACGTAGTTCAGCTGTGGGCAATCCTTCCCGTTTAAAACTCCCTCTCTCATTATTGCCAACATTGGCCGAGACGAGGCTCGAGTTCCGGACCAGTCACCGGGGCGCCGGAGTTAAACGCATGGAAGGCATTCGTAGAATTTTATGGGTGCATAATCCCAACTCTAACGACGACGACGACGACGACACTGCTGTGTGTCTATCGTGTGCGATACAGGCGAATCCGTTGCCAACTCCTCGACGTTATAGTGGAATGTCAGATCGGGGTGACGTCACGCACGGACATGCGTGCGTACTAGAGCGAACCCGGGATGGAGAGAATGAGAAAAGGGAGAGGCTCGATACGTCCTCCTACTCATTGCGAACACGTTTATGTGTATCCGTCGGGACGACGAGCCTCTTTTATCTCTCGCTGGCTCCACGGTATAAACTATCTCATCCGCAGTCCGTCGCGACTCTCTCCGCGGTCTTCCTCCGTTACGCACATCGGCTTTTCCCGGTCTCTGGACACGAAGCGAATCTGCATATGGAACCCGAGGCAGCGGAGAGAGAAAGTTCACCTTGAAGCCGCCCGTAGACTCCGACGAATTCGAAGCTGTGGATAAAAAAAAGAAAAACGAGATGAGGTGGAGAGTTTTTTTTTATTATTGCCGTGGCACGAATATCATCGTTCACATTTGAATTCGAGGCATGAATGGAAACCTCCGGCGCTAACAGGTAGATTGAACGACGGCGAAAAATAGCACGATGCTTTCGGGCGTGGCGGAGGACTTCGAAGCCTTTCCGTTAAAATTGCATATTTTTAAAGTCTCATGAAATTTTTTTTAAATTCATCCAGAGTTAAAAAATGTTAACTCTTTCGTTATTTGGATTTAATTTTTATTAAATTCATCCAGAGTTAAAAAATGTTAACTCTTTTGTTATTTGGATTTAATTTTTATTAAATTCATCCAGACTTAAAGAATACACGTGCAGAAATGTTCCACCTCCAATTTTAATTCTCGCATCGATCGACCGCTGTCGGACACTGGCGTAGAAAACTCAATCGCCATGAGCGACTCTCATACACGACTCCAGTTTTTTGTTCTTCGTTATTTTATTTCTTGCATCTCCCGTTTGCGATCCAACGAGGACCAGACTTTGCAGAGAAATAAAAAATAAGAGAGGAAAAAAAAAACTTGGAGAAAGAAGAAAAAGTCTGTGAAGGGAGAATAAAAGTGCGCTGAGTCGGTGCCTTTTAAAAGTGCGAGTGAACTTGCAAGTTTTTTTTAGTCCACCCCCTGGCAGACGGAATCGACCGGTCATCACTAAAAAGCTCCACCAGTCGCTCCCGACTCCGTCATGCAGAGTCACAATGCTGCCATGAGATGCTCATTTTTTTGTTTCTCTATATTTTCAGTGACGCTGTTTTATGTCGCTCAACAAGTAGCCGGAGATCTTCGTTACACAGAGCCGCGCTGATGAGAGTGGCCTGGCATGTCACGGTTAGAGCCGTAGGAAGCGGCGTTCAAAGGCCAATATCCGTAAATGGATTTATCATCGCTCCGAAGTTCAATTAATTAGAGAGAAGAGACTCGTGGCTCGCCGGCATTGATTTGCACGCATTCCGGCCCAGTGCCTCGTATGTGCAACGGAATACAAGGAGATCATCGAAGATCTCGAGTCGGGCGACTCTCCGCACACTGCTTTTATTACCCAGAAAAATACATGTACAGAGATCATCGTCGCTGCGTCCTTATTCCGAGCGAACGATTCAATGAAAAAAAAAAAAAATTATATTCGCTGAGACGCGAGTGTCTTCCCTGCTATCGAACTCGGACTCGCGAATATAATAATCGATACAATTCATGCTTCTCGCACGACAATTACTGCTTCTCAATATCTCGACTTAGTAACTTCAATATCACAATTTAATTGAATATAATGATTAATGGGGGAATGATATTATGAATAGATCTGGCGTTGTCCGTACATCCGATAACAATCAGATTACGCCGCCTTACGTTCTACCTTTACGGTTACTCGTACTTTTATATTTTCTATTATAATCTGTCTCCGCCAATGTCAACGGCGTCAATAGCGCCAATGTCTACAGCACCAATGTTAATAGCGTCAATGTCAATCGTGCCAATATCAATCGCGCCATTATCACCGCGCCGATATCAATAGCGCCGATATAGCGCCGATATCAATAGCGCCGATATCAATAGCGCCGATATCAATAGCGCCGATATCAATAGCGCCGATATCAATAGCGCCGATATCAATAGCGCCGGTATCAATAGCGCCGATATCAATAGCGCCGATATGAATGGCGCCAATATGAATGGCACTAATATGAATGGCGCCAATGTCAATGGCGCCAATATCAATGGCGCTAATGTCAATGGCGCCAATATCAATAGCGCCGATATCAATAGCGCCGATATGAATGGCGCCAATATGAATGGCACCAATATGAATGGCGCCAATGTCAATGGCGCCAATATGAATGGCGCCAATGTGAATGGCGCTAATGTCAATGGCGCTAATGTCAATGGCGCCAATATCAATAGCGCCGATATGAATGGCGCCAATATGAATGGCACCAATATGAATGGCGCCAATGTGAATGGCGCTAATGTCAATGGCGCCAATATCAATAGCGCCGATATTAATAGCGGCAGTAGCAATAGCAGCACTAGCAATAGTATTGAGGTGCTTGACGTTCGTCATCGGGAGAAATTGAACTCCACGTAATCTTGGTGAAATTCGAGTGAAAAAAAAAGAAATAAAAAAAGTGTGATGATACACGTTGAGGTTGAAGAAAGGAGTCACGGATAGAGAATGTCTTTCGATAAGTCATGGGAGGAAGACCGTTGGAATTTCTTGGGAGATACGTGTACGGTGAATCCCTCACGCATCGGTGAGCTTATACGATCGTGGCGTGAGGTCGTTACTAAAGAACGTCACAGAGCGATGCGCGCGCGCGCGCGCTGCCCGCTTCCCGCTTCCGCGGCTCGCTCTCGCTAGCTTCCTACAAAACGTGATTCATCGGTCTGCCCCTGCTTATTACTTTCCCCCAGGTGAGACGTTCCTCGGGTATTCGTCATTCACGGGAACGAAACTTTTAGGTCGATCCCCCCGCCTTCCTCCCCCACCCGAGAAAACTACCGACCAGATAATTGCTGACGTATCACGTATTTTTATCGCGAGACAGAGCATCTTTGCACAATTCCTATATTCAAGAACCAACAGTAGATTCGCATCCCAGCCTGCGAATATTCACTGTGCGAGGCTTGGTCGCAAAGTTATCGGCCCCACTTTTGGCTGACTCATAGGACATTGCTTTTCGCGAAAAGATTAAAAATAAATTGTTTTCGCGATTTTCATGTAAACGTATTCGAAATATTCCAAAACTCGGAAAACTCACATGCACAAAAAATGTCCGGTAAACATAAATCGAGCAACGACCAAAAATGTTTGGCATTGAGTTTGGCAAGAATCCATAAAACGGTTTAAATTGCATTAAATTTTTCTATTTTTCCTCTTCGAACATCCGTTCTAAAGGCATTAAAAAGGTAGGTAATTGTTTTTTTTTTTTTAGAACTTTTTGTGGCTTCCCCAAAGAGCAATTTTTTTGAATAAAATAATGAAGAAAATAAACAGACGTCTATCGAAAAATTAAAGATCGAGGCTCTGTTCCCAAAAGCATCGGAGGGAATAAAAAAAATTATATTTGGTTCTGGCAATGTTCTAACGCAATCAGGAAAAAAAACCTTATGAAAATTATGACCCTGAAGATATCTGCATGACATGAAATTTTATCTTTGGTAAGTCTGTATCAATGCACGTCTTTAGGAAGAAAAAGAAATTGTTTACTTGTAGAACCTTATTCTCCAAGTGAACTTCCCCGAGCACAGTTTGTGCGATGTAAAATGCAGCCGTTACAACTTCATGACATTTGATCTCATGCAGATGATCTTCACGGTCATTGAAAAATCAGTCCTGAGAAATGTTCGATATTTTTTCCCGAAATAAAAATGATTATGTGTTTTTTTGCCTCGATTCGATTCCTATCGGGCCCGCCCTTAATAATTATGATAAATATAAGTTAACCGCGTGTGTACATTTTTTTTTGCACATAATCGATGCCGTTACGAAGAAGGTCATTGACGTCATTGGGTTAATTCCAGAACTCCCCGCAAGTCTTATAAATTCGAGAAACCTTTTTTTTGGCGTCATTCACTTCCACGAATTTTTTATTCTCTCAAATTCTATAGAGTTCCTATTATTTTTATTTCTCATTATTTATTTTTTTAATGCCCATCCTCAGTTTTTAAATGCCCGAAAAATCGAATTACAATTCCTTCTCTAAAAAAGCATCTTCCATAAATGTTTAGCTTCCCGAAAGAGCAGATTTTGCGAATAAAATAACAAAGAAAATAATTCTTTAATTCTTCAATAAACAGACGTTTTTTGCAGAATTGAAGAATCGAGGCTTTGTTCACAAGGGCGTTGGAGCCGATTTTTTTCGCTGCACAGGATCATCTCGAAGGCGTCGAGATACCATACATGTATATACGAATATATATATATACCGGTAAGGTACCTACAAATGGCCGCTGTGCTGGATTGTTTTGCTCGATTTTTTTTTCGACTGGCACGAGTTGCGTCCGAAGGTCCCCGAAACCGGTCCCCCCCGAAGTCCCGGGTGTCGTCGAACTCCGATCGGCATTCCTGCCTAGCTTACGTATCGCCCGACCGTCCTCCGACTCTCACGGGCAATATACGGGGAAAAAGTACCTCGTGATTATTATTCCTTTTTTCAAAAAAGTGCTAACCGATGCATTACAAATAGGAATTATCCTATCGTACAGAGTATTGTTTACGCTCAGCATAAAAAATCGTAGAACGACATAAAGCTTCCTTACAGTGTACAAGAAGATTCGACACGAGCGTTGCAACGAGCGGGCCGGTAATCGGAGTCGGTGAAATCATAGGCCTTAAGGACAATCGCGTGTCCTATTGAGACACGGAGGCGATACGTTCGATCGATCAGAATCCGATGCGATCGCTCGCCAAAGAGAATCAGTGAGAATCGATTAGAGAACAAGAGCGTGGGTGGAAGCGGGACAAGCGCTCGATCGCTATAAACGGATAGTCCGTCGAGATACAGCGGCATTATTAAGCAATTCGATAAATTATAGTTAATGGTATTATGAGACGGATTAATCAAGTGAGGTTTCAACGGGACTATGCATGCTGTAGAAATAATTCAGTAAACTCAAACATCGTGGCCAATGAAAACAGTGGAAAATGTTTACTGACCTTTCCCTTACAAATTTACAAATTTACAAATTTACAAATTTACAAATTTACAAATTTACAAATTTACAAATTTACAAATTTACAAATTTACAAATTTACAAATTTATCCGGTATAAATATTATTTAATTTCCAACTATTTCCTTTAACTCAATAAGAATTTCTATCATGTGCACAAAAATTATTCTTTGAATATCGCCTCTTCTTGGAGAAAGTCTTGTTTCTTTTCTCGTTCCGTTCAGTCCTTCATTTGCCGGGCCATAAAAAAAAATGTCTCTGACTTACTCCCTATTTCCCTGAAAACTAAAAAAAAATGGTCTAACATTGCCAGGCTTCCCAAGTTTTCCCTAACCAGCAGCCACCAGTCATATAAAAAGAAAATTAAAAATGAGAAAGAAAAAACGCAGGAGCAGCCACCGCGAAGGCGTAGACTCTGCGTGCCGATCGATTTAACAACGAATCTCATAAAATCCGACCTAATTCCGAGTTAAAGGGGAACAGCACGAGGTTCGTCGAGTTCGCGACACGCGACCGGATGAAGCCGGAGTGCCATCGGGCATGGCGGTCAGGGTAGTCAGGGAAAAAGAGATTTCGACACGCGGCAATATTTCCCTTGATATTTACGTTTTCTTTTTTATTTTCGCTTTAATTTTTTATTTTTCGTAATCTCGTCGACACGTCAAACAGGCTATACGGGCTGACCATAGATGGTATAGCTGGCCGAGTCCTCGGATGGCGCTTCCACCGATCCGATCTTTCGTTATATTTGCCTTTCGCGGTTGCATATGTGTTTTATATACAAGCCGAACGTGTGGAGTGAGTGGATAGTGTATACACGATGCCGACATCGAGCCAAAGCGGGTTAAGGACACTGGTCCTTATAAGGACTCGTCTTTGCCTCGTGCCAGCTCAACCCTCTGCACCTCCGTCCATAAGCACTCGATCGTTTACACTTCATACCGTGCCCGAGATATATCGAAAGTGCACGATTCAAGCGCTCCTCGGAGCGCCGAGCACGGAGATGGTCGATCAATGCTGTCTATGTTTTTTTTTTTTTTATTCAATTCTTTTTTTCTTCATTTAAGCCGATCAACCGACGAGCCTCGAGACATCGATTAATTTGTTGCCCCGAGAATCTGGCTCACACGATTGGTATACAAGGTGACGACGGAATGACCTCAGCGACGGAGAGCAGCTACGGGCAAACGAATGCAGTTAATCGTACCAAACGGACAATCACCGATTTCACGAAGAAAAAAAAGTGCATATTATTTTTTATTTCGGTGGAAAAAAAAACGTGAACAAAATCTCCGCGATCGATTATTTGTAACAGTGATTCGTTAAAGAATTGTAGGAGTTTTATGATTTTTTTCAAATAGGCGATATAGAAAAATAATGTCGAAAAAATATTGAGCTCCCTCGACGATTTGTGTATATTTGCGCCTTGCATTATATTTTTTATCGGAATAGCTCTCAAAAAAATCGACACTGATGGATTTTTATTATTTTTATGTTCCCAACGAAAAAAAAAATTAAATGTGTTTTCGGTATGAAATTAATGGGACAAATCATAATAATCACAATAATCATAACAATCATAACAATCATAACAATCATAATAATCATAATAATCACAACAATCATAATTAATCATAATAATCATAATAATCATAATAATCATAATAATCATAATAATCATAATAATCATAATAATCATAATAATCATAATAATCATAATAATCACAACAATCATAAAAATCATTATAAAGTTAATCACCCGTGTGGAATTTTCTATGCGTAATCATTAGTGATGACGATAATTTCCGAAGGAAGGGCATTGGCGTCATTGGGTTAATTCGGGGACTCGCCGGAAGTCTTATGAATTCGAGAAACCCTTTTTTTGTTGTCGTCATTCGCTTCCGCGAATTTCTCATACTCTCTTTGCTGCTCATCGACAGGAGTTTCGGGAAGGCTCTCGGGGATTGAAGAGCTGCTCGAAGGAGACTGTGGGTGTACACGTGAAACGAAGAATCGTTACAATAATCGATTGTACGGCAGCGGAGGTTCGGCGTTCGACAAGATTCTCCAGAATGGCATTACGAGGCTTACAACGGCTCACGAGGCGGAGAGAAATAAAAACATAGGTTCCTGTGCGAGGAAGCAAAAACTGTAAAAAGCGAGAATCCGAGAGAGCCGTTACCCGCGCGATAGCTGCTGAACGATAAAGGAAGATAGAGCTGAGGATAGCGACAGCTTGCGGGCGAGTTGCGAGAACGATTTTGTGGACCCGCAGCGTAACGTGCGCGCACCTGCCCCGGCACCGGGCCTCGGCGGCGACTACGAGAGAGGGAAACAAACGTTACGACAGTCAAACAAAGGAACCTACTCATTACACGAGCTAAACTTTTCAGGCAAGTCAAAACATCGAAAATCGATCGAATAATTTGTTACTATTTTATTAGTTAAATGTTTATTATTTTATTAGTTAAATGTTTATTATTTTATTAGTTAATTGCTTATTATTGTATTAGTTAATTGCTTATTATTTTATTAATACTTTTTTTATTATTCTCAGTCTTACTTTATCCACACTCGGCAAAGTTAGCCCTTAGCGCACACCGGAATCGTTATGAATCCAAAAGACCGCACAGTCCAATTAGTACGCTGATTCGATTTGAATCACACAACAAGTAGTTGTTTTTATTTTTCAAATCTAACCGCGCTGCCTCAGAGTTGAATATATTTATTACAAACAATTCCTCCATTTTCTTTTCCCAAATATTTTTTTTCTCCAGATACGCGATTGGGGTCAGATTGACCCCATGCGCGTTTATTTCGCTACCGAGTTGTGTGCACACCAATGCCTCTTGGATATCCAAGTACGACGTTCATTGCATCGTTTCATAATTTTCTTCCGACCGAAATAATATTTTATAAAGATATTATAATTTCTTCAAAGCTTTCATACTACGAGTCGATTTTAGTGCATTATCATTGCTGTCTGTTTTATCGGCTGCCTCGACGATATATTTCTGAAGAGTGTCCAGATAGGGACCGAAACGTAAACAGTTATTTTCGTCCGCTGCTCAAAAACTTCTTGGCCGTTCCATTGGCGCAACTTCTTCGCGCATACTGCAATTTCTCTATCAATGAAACCATTCGTCGGGGGGCGAACATTCCCATCCGCAAATCGTGCCAGAGCTCGAAGAGTCAATTTCCACAAACGGTTGACGAACTAACGGCAAAATGAGTAAAACAAAAAATAAAAACTCGGAGAATAACGAACGAAATATTCGATCGAGCTCGAACCACAGAGGCCCGACGAATCTACGACCACAGGTAGAAACAATTTTTTTTCACCGTTCCTTTTATTTCCTCCGCTCCGAGGATCGTTCACAGACATAAAGAGAAGAATAAAGAACGGCGTTGGGTAAGGAAGGGAAAAAAAATCAACGAAACAGAGGAACGGATTTGAGGGAAAAAAAAAGTAAAAGAAGTAAAGAAAAAATGAAAGAGAAGCAAAGAGAGGAGTCTCGCGGCGTTCTCTCTTTCTCTCCCGGCGGCGAGAGACCGGCGCGTATGACATCAGCCTCGAGCGTCCCCGGACAAGGCTTGCCGGTTGACACACATGGCTGGTCCTCGACTTCGTGGTAAACGGCCTTCGTCTCATTGTGTATACGGGTTCTCTCTTCCTCCCGCCGTACTAAAAAAAAGCCCCCACCTGAGGAACCCGTGCATGGTTCTTCTTGGGCCGAGTCGACTCGACCGCTCGATAGAGCGAAAGAGAGTACGAAGAGCGAATCGGTATTACATACATTACGCCAAGCGAAAGCATAAAGGCAGACGCGGTTGATGCTTCGGCGTCTCCTTTCCACGTGTGAGTCGAGTGTACCCTGTTTATGTGTGTTTATCACGTGCTGGTATGCGGTACACTCTCGGGTGTACGAGAGCAGCGTGATGTCATGTTAGGCCGGCTCACCGGCTCTCGCGGTTAACGGAGGAAAGGCCAGCCTCTCTCAGCGCCTCCCAGTAGTTCCCCGTCCCGCCCGAGAGAGGGAGGGCGAGTAACAGCAGTTGCCAATACGAAAACGCTCTTTGGCACGGGTTTCGTCCGAGCCGCCCGGTATAAGCCGGCGGAGAGAACCGTAGGGTCTCCACCTCGTAACCCGTGCACTTTAAACTAATTTCATCGCGACCCACGTTGGGCCTGTAAGTTAAGTCAACCGGCTCGATAGTCGAGCCGGGATGATTTGGTTAAAAGTGGTGGAGTATTGTGGCCCGGTCTGTACCACCGAAAAAATACCAATGGTAATTGGGATTTACGTGAAAAAAATACTGTGTATTCCAGCAATTTTTTATATTTCGTGCAATCCGAGCGGGGAGGCCTGCTGGGTTTCGATGAGGGAATATTTATATTTGGGAAATTATCCGGTGGAATTTTTCAAAGCCTACTTTTCAAAGTGCATACTTGGAACGTATTTTTTTTCTCCTAAGAAATGTCTGTTTTTTCACAAATTCAAAGATAAAAATTCCTGTTTTTGGAATTAGCCTCAGGAATTATTGATCCACCTCGTAACGCATGCACTTGGGCTTGTGAGTTGGGGCGAAGTGAAACACGTTCTCTGTAGCTCTCTCTCGCTCCACCGTAAGACCAATGCCGCTATCTCTCTCACACTCCTGACTCCGTCACGTGACTTTCACTTCACCTTAAGGATGTTTGGGCCAAAATCGCGGGAGGGGAACGGGAGAGGGGCTCCGCTGACCGCGTTAGTCAGTGTGCGAGTGAGAAACGCAGCCGAAGCAAGCGGCTAGACAGAGATAGGGTCTTTCGTTTATTGAATTTATCTCAGAAACAAAACGGTGAATCTTCTTTAAATTTGGACACAATCTGTCTGAT
>JAPYZC010001205.1:0-27790 GCA_030522665.1 Ichneumoninae sp. A BG-2022a | reverse complement strand
CGTACCCCAGCAACCCTTCGTGGGGTTACCGGTTGGTCAGAGTATCTTGGACAGTCCCCCGTACCCCAGCAACCCTTTGTGGGCTTACCGGTTGGTCAGGGTATATTGGTCAGTCCCCCGTACCCCAGCAACCCTTTGTGGGCCTACCGATTGGTCAGGGTATCTTGGTCAGTCCCCCGTACCCCAGCAACCCTTCGTGGGGTTACCGGTTGGTCAGGGTATCTTGGTCAGTCCCCCGTACCCCAGCAACCCTTTGTGGGCTTACCGGTTGGTCAGGGTATCTTGATCAGTCCCCCGTACCCCAGCAACCCTTTGTGGGCTTACCGGTTGGTCAGGTTATCTTGGTCAGTCCCCCGTACCCCAGCAACCCTTCGTGGGGTTACCGGTTGGTCAGAGTATCTTGGTCAGTCCCCCGTACCCCAGCATCCCTTCTTGGGATTACCGGTTGGTCAGGGTATCTTGGTCAGTCCCCCGTACCCCAGCATCCCTTCTTGGGATTACCGGTTGGTCAGAGTATCTTGGATAGCGTACCCCAGCAACCCTTCGTGGGGTTACCGGTTGGTCAGAGTATCTTGGACAGTCCCCCGTACCCCAGCAACCCTTTGTGGGCTTACCGGTTGGTCAGTCCCCCGTCTCCCAGCATCCCTTTTTTGGTTGCACCACCGTCCCAGTTTACTGGTTGCACCACCGTCCCCCAGCAGACCTTCTTTGGGGTTGCCCAGGGGTCAAATTTCGAATCATTTTTGAATGCCCCGTTTTGTCCCAACGATACATCCGGATTTTCAAACCCGTTTTGCCCAACGTACCACCATCACCACCATCCAAAAGTTATCGGAAACTTGCGTTTTGTCTCATTGTCCCGTTTTGCCCCGCTGTGCCATTTTGCCCCGCTCTCCCCTACACTGTAGCCAGAATAATTAGGTTAATAAATTAACGAATTCCTAAATAAATACATAAGTTCATAAATATAGTGCATAAATTAATAAATAAATTAATCGGCTTTGGTGTTAAAGGGCAGTTCAGGGGTAATAATCATGTACCCAATGTATCCCAATAAGTATACGCTATTCTTTCTTCTTGTATGAGTAGTCGAGCCTAGGGTGATTTACAACTTCAACAACCCCAACATCACGATATTCTACATCGCGACAACAGCAGCGACAACAGCAGCGACAACAGCAGCGACAACAGCAGCGACAACAGCAGCGACAACAGCAGCGACAACAGCAGCGACAACAGCAGCGTCAACAGCAGCGACGACAGCAGCGACAACAGCAGCGACAACAGCAGCGACAACAGCAGCGACAACAGCAGCGACAACAGCAGCGACAGCAGCAGCGACAGCAGCAACGACAGCAGCAACGACAACGTATCCAAGCCAATTCCGTCAAGTGGAGGGCTATCTCGTGACGATTGGAATCGGCGCTCACAAACTGCACACCAAACCCCAGACGTGGGGCAATGCGAGGAAAATTTGTATCGACGAGGGAGGTGAGCAAAAATAGAAGAAAAAAAAAAACTGTCAATTGCTCGATAAAATTTCGCTTCCGGGCTGCCATTAAATTATATTACTTTTTCGATCGTTGCTTCAACAAGTAGCAATTGAACGGGGCTGATTTATTTGCTTTGTTGTTACTCTAACGATTTTTTTTCTCGTCAGGTGAGCTGGCTGTTATAAGATCGGAAGCAGAAGAAAAGATCGTGGCGAAAATGGTGAAAGAATCCGACAAGTACAACCCGTGGATCGGTTATCACGATAAATCCGGAAATGGACATTTGGTCTCGGTGTTCAACGAGAGCCTCGTCGATAATGGATGGGTGCATTGGTTGCCTTCGTGGGACAGAGATGCCCGAAATAAATGCGCCGGTTATTATGTGTGGGGTGATGACGTTGGGATAAACGCGAGTCCCTGCAATGAATATGGATCGTTCGTCTGCAAAATAACGACTATTTAGAGCAAACTCTTTACTTTCGTCGTACGGCTTTCTCGTAATGTTCCTTCATTCGCGAAGCTTCCTCCACGAGGAGTCGGACAATACAGAAACTGCTTTCTCACAGAAGAAGCTTCGCGAATAACGGAACATTGTGAGGCAGACGTATGGAAATTTAAATATGCAACTTTAATGGGAAAGTCATAGAAACTTTTTTTTTACATTATGCAAATCTGTACTACTTTCTGAATAAACATGTTTTTTTTTTAATTGTTTTCGCATCGATGACGATATTTTTGACGCAAAGACAACAAAAATATACGAAAAACTAAATTGTCTCTATAAGCTTTTCTTTCTTTAAATCTTTCTCTCAATACTTTCGTCACGGTAAGTCCGCAGGAGAGGCTAAGTAGAATAAATCCTTTCGGAGATTTACCGGAAATACTTCACCTCCGGTTTGAAAATTTCATTTTTCAACCGGATGTGACACGCCACACTGGAAACACGACACTTCCGGTTTCGAAATCTCATTTTGCGACCGGAAGATACCTCACTTCCGGTTTGAAAATTTCATTTTGCGACCGAAAATACCTCACTTCCGCTTTCGAAATCTCATTTTGCGTCCGAAAATACCTCACTTCCGGTTTCGAAATCTCATTTTGCGTCCGAAAATACGTCACTTCCGGTTTCGAGATCTCATTTGCGACCGAAAATACCTCACTTCCGGTTTCAAAATCTTATTTGATGAAAAATTAGTTCCCCGAACCGGAAGTGATGTATTACGATGGACGAGTCGTGCTTGACATTGATTGTGCCGTTTATTGAAACGACTGCTATTGAAACGAAACATTGAAATTACACGCGCAACGCAAGAGCCTTCCAGAAGTTTCGTTTTCGGCGTTACGAGCGCGGGCATGCTCGTCCAATCAGCGGTACGACAGCCAAGCGCCAATCGCGTCACTTCGTGCGGACGGGGGTTTGCACCGTCGCAGCCTCGGCCCTGCTTCTCGACTCTTCGACTGGAACGAAAAAAAGCAAATATTGTAATTATACCGAATTTACTTATACCGATATTCTGATAAATAAAAAAAGAAAATTCGTTATCGTAAGCGTGTTCCAACATTTCTTTAACTCGTCGCACAGTTGGACGCATCGTGAGAGTTTATATCGCTCTACACACGCTCCGGAACATCAGCGCCATCTACATTCTCGCGGAAGCTCGATAGTCGTAGGGGAAGGGGTAAGGCACGCCACCGCATTGCATCTTAACCTAGAACTCCCCAAACGCTATCTACGAGATTCTTCGGTCGCACACGTGGGACCCGCTAAATCACAAATCAAGGTAACTATAAATTGCATTATTTGTCGCAACGATATTTATTTATTCGTCAAAGAAATGTGCTCTGCTTAGCGACGAACGTTTTGGGCACCGATTCACTTCGCTCGATCTATTTATTTACACAGAAAACTCGAATAACGAAGTTCTAGAATGTTTTCCACGCGTCGCACTTTCGGTCACGATCGCGGTTTTTCGATCATGCGTGAGACTTAAAGCTTTTCGTGCTTAAGAATTTATGGACTATCGTTGAAATATCAATATCGTTGAATCTGGCACTCGGTGCAAACTTTCCCGGAGCCGCGCGATCGTTCGTTTCGCAGTTTTTCGTCAACGCAGGGGTTGGCGTGCTCGCGATAGAAATAAAAAATAAATCAACGCGTCTTTCAATCGAATCCGTGAAACTTACGTTTTAACGGTCTTCGTGCGATCAGCTGTAGCGGACGAGAAGCTTAACAAGCTTGCATCTCGCGAGTCGCAGGTAACTCGTTTGCAAAACTAAGCACGCAGGAAAATTTCGTGGTTTCTCGCAAATAGAGAGGTTAGGGCGAACGTTGTAAAAATTACAAATAAATCGACGCGACGGCTTTCAGTCGAATCGATGAAACTTATGTTTTGACGGACTTTGTACGATCAGCTTTGGTTGTTAGGAAGATAAAGAAGCGTCCCCTGAGAGTTGCAGTTTACTTGTTCAAAACAAAATGCGCAGCGCAATTGCATGGACTAAAGAAACTGCGGTTGAAAGCAACTATGGAGTTTAGGGTGTGGGTAATAATTGAAATATAAAAAATGAATGCGACGCCACTTTTCTTTGGATAAGAAATTATCGATAAACATATTAATAATGCATAAATCTTAGATAGATTATGACAATCGAGCAGCGAAACAGGCTTTTCCATCATTCATCGAAAGCTTTCCGTGTTGTGTCAATCGAGAAGCTAAACGATCCTTCTCCGAAGGATGCATCGTGAACTCACACGCTGTGCTCCATCTAATAATTTAACATTTTAATCTATTTCATTATTTCGTTATTTCTCAATTTATAATTCGAACTCCATAATTCCATAACTTAAACAGTATTTCATAATTTCACAAATTTTATAACTTTACAAATTTCATAAATTTCATAAATTTCATAAATTTCATAGTTTCACAAATTTCCCAAAATTCATAACTTTACAAATTTCATAATTTCACACAATCGAAGTTGACTTGCTGCAAAATTAAAGAGAAAAAGCATATTTTTTAAATCGTCTTTATGGAATATTAAAAAAGCGCTATTCACAAAAATTCAAATTATCCATGAGAGCTAATTTGCTATCCATGAGAGCTAATGTCTTATTATATCTGTCCATCAGCTCCGATCATCAGCGATGGCAATCAAGAAACAAAACAAGCGTTCGCTGGAGGATGCGGCAGCAGTCCCGGCGCAGAACGGCGCCGCGAGCAAGAAGCCACAGAATCCATCAAAGAAAGTAAAATCCGAGAAGGCGCCCCAACTCCAGGACAGCGGCGCGCCGCCCGCAAAACTCCAGAAAATTAAGAAGGTCGAGACCGGGGCGGTCGAGCAGCCGTCGAAAAAGCAAGAGCGAGCTCCCTTGTCCCCGGAGCAGTCGGCGAAGATTGCCGCGAAGAAATTGAAATTCGCAGAGAAGCGCGCCAAACGGTTGGAGAACAGGAAAGAGGCGAGGAAGGAGGGTGGACAGTACAAGCCCGAGAAGACCCTCATGACAGCCGAGCAGATACAGCTGAGGATCGACGCTATACTGAGCAGGCCCGAACTTACGAAAACCGCCAAGAGAAAACTGGGAGTCTTGAAGAAGAGAATGCAGATAGCGAAAGGTACTTATGTCGAAAAACCCAAGTCCGAATCCACCGGTCCGAAGCTGACGCCGTCCCAGAAGAGGCACGGGCGAAAGATGAGGAGCAAGGCAAGAAAATTGGAAAATGAACTTAAGGGAAAAATCATTGTTTCAGACAAAATAACATCGGAGTCCGGGGCTGCTGCAACCACGGCGGTAAAACAGGAATCTGCGATCGCAGCTAAGCCCGCGGCTGCGAAAGGAAAGCCGGCCAAGCCCGGAAAGCAGCAGCAACAGAAAGGCAAAGGCAAGGGAGCGAAGCAGCCAATCGTGAAGAAGGAAGAACCGGAGGAGGAGGAGGACGAGGACGACGACGACGACGAGGAGGCTGAAGATGAGGAAGACAGTAACGAGGAGGTCGACACTTCGGCGTTGATGAACACGACGGTCGAGGACGAAGACGAGGAGGACGACGATGATGAAGATGATGAGGATGATGAGGACGATGAGGAAGAGGATGAAGAGGAGGAGGAGGAGGACGACGAGGCCGAGGAGGAAGAGGTCACTGTACCGGTGAAAAAGCCCAAGCAGGAAGCGATGAAAAAGAAACTAGATGATGAGAAAAATCCATTCGTCAAGAAGGAAAACGCGAAGGGAAACTTGAAGAATGGACCCGCTGCGAACGGCGACTCACAGGACGGAAAGAAGAAGAGATTCGTTCTGTTCGTCGGAAATCTTCCTTACGAGTAAGGATTTGGTTGATTTCTCTGAGGATGCTTCACGCATGCATTCTTAATTTTTAAAATCAAAGAATTCATTTGCAATGAATTCTTTGATTTTTTTAGAATGCATGTGATTTTTTTCAGAATTTTCTTACATATCATTTTTTTTTTTTTTTTTTCAAAAATTTGAAAACGATTGGCTTAATTATCGATAATCCCGCTCATCTCGATTTAAGGAGAAAATAATTATATTTATTTTTATTTTTTGTTCAGCGCGAACCCGGAAGAAATTAAGAAGCACTTCCTCACCAAAGTCGGCGATGTTGCTAACGTCAGGATACCGACCAAACCGGGCACGAGCACTCCTCGTGGATTCGCATACGTGGAAGTCACCAACGAGACGGATTACGAGGTAAATTTTTGTATTTTATAGTTCTTAATAAAAATCACTGCCAAAAGAATAGTAAATTTAATGTACCGAACTGGAAGATTTTATGCAAAAACTGATAGACCCGATACATTTAATTTCATACATTTTTTTACAGTGTAGGAAAATGCAAGTTCGAACATTAATGCTTGAACGTTTATTAAAAAAAAAAACTAAAAACGCTTATTTAATCGTTTACAGAAAGGACTTTCGCTGCACAACACAAACTTGAAGGGCCGAAGACTCAACGTGGAGTACACGCGAGGTGGCTCGAAGTCCGTCGGCAACAGGTCGGACGTTGTGGCGAAAAACAAAAAATTACACGCCATGCGCAAACAGGGCATGCTCGCGGGAAGCCGGAAGGAGGGTCACAGTCGCAACGATCGCAGACAAAAAGCTCGACCAAGTCCGGCGTAATTCGTCTTGAAGAAAAAAGCAAAAAAGAAAGAGAAGAAAACATACAAAAAAGAAACCAGCGAAGGAGCGAGTGCAATGCGATAGCCAACCCTAATCAATTTCAATCTTTGACAACTCAATTGTGAATCAATAATGTAGTTGATTGACGAAGTTTCTTACCTCACAGTAGCGGGACGAAATATTGTATGCACGGACGATTCGTCCCCCCCCCCCCCCCCCCCCCCCCGAACCCCTTAACTGTTCGTGCTGTACGAATATAGATTAACTGTAAAAAATAAATTGTGAATTTAATGTACCGGACTAGAAGGTTTTATGCAAAAAGTGATACATTAAATTTAATGTACGATCGCGATGAAAAATTAATACACTTTTCGCATCGAAACGCAAAAAGTGTTAGTGAATTATTAAAAACAAAGTATTCCCGATGTTTTTAATACACTGAACATTCATTTTTTCGTCACGATTGTACGCAAAATTTAAATTGCAAGTTTGCGCATAAAAACTCCCGCCCGGTAAATTAAGTACGATTTTTTTTTACAGTCTTGCACTTCACGAGTATGATATTTACTCGAATTCCAGTTTTCGTCGAGACTCAATCTAAAAGTTTGTCCATTGGCAATCGCATCGAATGACTGTCACATCGGTGAATTTTTATTTTTCATTTGTTGTAATAAGATATATTACGTTTATAGGAAATAAAAACGAGTTCTATGATAAATATTTATTCTCGAAATTTTTCAAACCTCCCCCATCATCCTTCCGGAAGCGTAGAACACCGACTCTCGACGTCGGGGGTTTCAGTTCACGTGGACAAATGAGAGCATCGATCATTCGAATTTGATGGATAATTTTTTTGCGGAAAAAAATTATTAAAAATGAGAATTACCCCTGGTGGGACTCGAACCCACAATCCCCGGTTTAGGAGACCGATGCCTTATCCATTAGGCCACAGGGGCTGTTGATTCGTCTGCCTTACGATACAGCCAAGGGCTTTGCGTACCCGTCGCAACAATGGTAATGTTAAATTGGCTCACAAAAAATAAAAAATTTTAAACATTTTTTTTTATTGGATCTGCAAAATGTTCATTTGCAAATATGGAACATTTTTTAAATTATCGTATTTTTTTAGTTACGACAGTTGCTCAATGGTCTCAGGGATTTTATCGCTTATTGGATTATATTGCTATGCGGAAGGTTGCGAAAAAAAAAATTATTTAAGTTTCGGCTCAATATAAAATTCCAAATTTTTTGCAGACATTTTTTGTTTTTAAGGTTTGTCGCAAAATGTTGATTTACAAGGATTGAATATTTTTATAGTTACGCAATTTTTTCTGCGACTGTTTCAGAACGTCGTAGATTTTGTCGCTCATTTAATTATAATTTCAGTGAAGAATGTTGAGAACAAAAATTATTTAATTTTCAGCTCACTCCTTACAATTGCTTGGAGGACTTGCGAGGCAAACTCGATTCGCTCAGCCCTAATTTCGCGACGGTCAGTGACAGCTAGCCTCGGAATGCCCCGCGCCGAGAGTGAGAATAATCATTGGGAAAAAGCCGACAGAAATGTAACTCTGGATCTCGAGGATCGAGTGAGTTTCGAGGATTTCGTGGAAGTAAGCTCAATTTTGATTGCCCTTTGTAAAATATTTTTAATTCGCAAAAAAATATCACCATCGAATTTTTCGCCTTTTTAGAAAAACCTGTGAGCATTATGGTAAAAAACTGAGGAAGCAATTCGCAATTGCTTTTGAACAAATTTGAACAGATTTCAACAAATTTCAACAAATTTCAACAAATTTCAACAAATTTCAACAAATTTCAACAAATTTCAACAAATTTCAACAAATTTCAACAAATTTCAACAAATTCCAACAAATTTCAACAAATTTCAGCAAATTTCAACAAATTTCAACAAATTTCAACAAATTTCAGCAAATTTCAACAAATTTCAACAAATTTCAACAAATCTCAGCAAATTTCAACAAATCTCAACAAATTTCAACAAATTAAAATTTTTTTGAACAAATTAAAATTTTTTTGAACGAATAAAAATTTTTTTGATAATGAATTTTCTCTAAAGGAACCGCTTCCGGACGACATCATATATCCTTCCGAGCTCAACGCATTTCTGCAGGACCGGATACGGGTGAGGAAGACACGATAATTATTTCGCTAGCCGATTTTTTTTCTGTTTAACGCGAATTTTTATTTTTTAATTTTTTTATAGGATTTGCAATCGGAAAATGGTAATCTCCGTCGCAAAGTGGACGAGTCGAGAGACGCTCTGGAAAAATTGCGAGAATCCTGCGGACCGGAAGTGCCTCAGGAAAAACCGAACGAGGCTGAGGAATTGCGAAAAAAATTGAGACATCGGACGGCGGAGCTGGAGGTCCTGAAAACGAAGTGTAAAAAATTGAAGGAAGAATTGTCGATCAGAGATATCGAACTGGAGAACGCGAGGCTCGGCGATAAGGGACGAAAGGAGGAGGAAAAAAATTCCACGGATGCGGGCGAAGAAGAATCGCAGAGTGTTAGAGCGCAGCTCTTGAAAAAGGACGATCAAATTCGAGCTTTGACCGAAAAACTGCAACAGGCCAACGCGAAGCTCTACGAGACGAAGAACGCTTGCACTTCCTTGAGACAGGAAGTCCACAAGGCTCAGAAGGTACGAGCAATAAATGGTGTCCGGTGGTCCTGGAAATTCCAGGCCTCGAAAATTTTATTTCGACTTCGGGCTTAAAAAATTATCGATATCGCTTATTCGTTTCGACCGTGGAACGTCTCGAATTTCTTCAAAATGACGATAGTAGAAAAATCGTGTGTACAAATTGTTTAGTGATAAGCAAACTGTAACCGAAATACGCAAACGAAAAATATTTTAAAAACAATTATTTTTTAATACTTTCATAATACACATAATATTTCTTAATAGTAAGCTAGATTATTTAATTTTAATTTAATTTTTTTTTAATACGAACAAATAAGTTTGTGCATTTTCGTTACAGTTTATATTATCATTAAATAATTTCTAAAAAGTGACCAGTGTCGGTTCAATCGCTTTTCTATCCCGAGAAAATTTGAATTTTTTCTTTAGTCTTCGAGCTTAAAAAATTATCACTATAACTGATGGGTAAAAAAAAATTACCCCGTGAAAAAAAGACCGCCAGCAGCCGAAAGAAATATCACGCATTGTTGATCGACGGCAACTGATCGGTAAAAAAAAAATTATTTCGCGAAAAAATTTAGTTCGTGTGGATATTAATTTTTTAATATTCGAGGTCAGCTATTGTGTCGCGAGGTCGGTGAGAGCGTGACGATAGCGAGTCTGTCGAGTCGTCAGAGCGGCTGGCGAGGAAGAGCCGAGCAGGTGCAGCAGTTGCAGCAGAGGGTCGCCGAGCTCAATGGCAAGTTGTGCGAGCACGACAGATCTTTCTCCGCAAAGTCGTCGACGAGTTTCGCAGGTACGAAAAAAAAATTGCGACCAAGCGAGATAAGAAAAAAAAACGAGTGCAAAATTGAAGCAGTCTCGTCCGAACAGAGGAACATCGCTTATCTGAGAAACTTGGAGAAAGAGAGACGAGCGCAGTTGGAAAATTCGTCGAGGGAGCTGGAAAAGGCGGAGATCGCTCTCGAGGCTAGCCAGAGAAAATTGCAAGCTGCGAGAGCGAGGATTAAAATACTGGAGAACGAACTCAACAACGCCAAGACCAACGTCGCGCTTCTTAACGAGAAGAGGACCCACGACGATCAGCTCATCGAAGCTCTGAACGTGAGTCTCGAAAATCCACGTACATGGGAAAAAAGTTCTTATATGTGAAAAAACATGTCTCGTTCGCAAGCGCCCACAACTTTTTCTTTGCTGGTTAACTTGACGATTTAAATTAACTAACTTTAGAATCAGAAAAAAAATAATTTTACAACAAAAAAATTAATTGTACAATAAAAAAGCAACTAATTTTACAATTTCCTAAAAATTAATTGTACATTAAAAAAAGCAATTAATTTTACAATTCCTAAATATTAATTTGACAATTAAAATAAAATTAATTTCACATTTTTTTTATTCAGTAAATTTGTATATTGAATTAAATTAACGATTTTAAGACAATTAATTTTGCAATGTTTCCAAAATTAATTTTCCCTATCGGACGAATAAAATTGCAGGGTCAGCTGAGAGCCGTGGAGGACAAATACAGGGAGCGAGAGCACGAGAGCAGGTACCAGAAAGAAAAGGCCCAGGAAGCGTGCAGCGAGCTGAAAAATGAGCTGAGCACTGTGAGGACCCAGGTCGAGTTGTTGAGGAAAAAGCTCGAGGAGCGTGAAACGGAGATTGAAAAATTGAGGTGAAAATTTCGAAAAAATTTTATAATTCTTATACATATAAAAAAATTATAAAAAAATTGTATTCGAAGGGATGGCACCGGAATAAACAAACCGGAAAGAGTCCGGCAATCACCACGGGTTGCACCGGCGCAAGCAACTCCAATGGCAAGCCCGCGAAATTTGAACGGCCCGAACGAATACGTGACGATGAGTCTGGCTGCTGAAGCCGAGAGGCAGAGGCTGCTCGAGCTCGTTACGCTGTTGAACAGGCGGGTGGACAAGGAAATGATAGAAACCGATCGCACCAAAGTACTGTGGCCCGTTGTCAGATCTGCATAGTAGTAATTCGCGATACAAGTGTGGTAAAGCGAAATTTATACGCACGCTGTAAAGTGAGTCGCACGAGGCGCACGCGTACCCATTACTTCATAGTCCGTGTATAATGTTCGCTATACCGCACTAGTATCGCGTAATATTTTTTGTAACGAATGCAGAAGTGCTGCTGATTGTGGTGCTGTACAGCCGGCGTGCGTAAAGTACGAGAAGTGTGTGTAAAGTACGAGAAGCGTACGTAAAGTACGAGAAGCGTGCGTAAAGTACGAGAAGGTGCCTAAGTACGAGAAGCGTGCGTAAAATACGAGAAGCGTGCATAAAGTACGAGAAGCGTGCGTAAAGTATGAGAAGTGTGCGTAAAGTACGAGAAGCGTGCGTAAAGTACGACAAGCATGCGTAAAGTACGAGAAGTTTGCGTAAAGTACTAAAGCGTGCGTAAAGTACTAAAGCGTGCGTAAAGTACGAGAAGCGAAGCGTGCGTAAAATAAAATCGTCCCGAGTTGCGCATATGCCGGGTAGTTATATGTATTGTACACATGGCTATAAAGTGCCACTTACACCATTTTTGGCAGGGACGAAAAGTAGCACTTTTTACGCATGAGTTACATAAAATATGTTACGTTAATTACAACCAAAAAATAAAAGAAAATGTTTTTGTGATAAAAATAATTTTGGTCTTCCAGGAACTTTTGCGCCAGGAGAGAAGCAAAAATGCGAAATTAGAGACCAAGCTTCAGAGATTGGAGCTGGAGAGAGTCGGAATAGCTAAAGTAAACAGCGGCTACAAATCTAAGTGTTCCAAGTCTTTCGCAAATCTGGCATCGAGGGAGAATTTAAACACCGAAAAAATGCAATTCAAGTAAGACGAAAGTCAACGAGGTAATCGACATTTATTTACAGATTTAAAAGAATTCTAATTAATTAATTATTCAGGCTGGAATTGCTCGAGGAGGAGAGTCTCGCTCTGAAGACCCGATTGGCCACCGTTCAGCAAGACAAGGCAACCGATTTGGCAATTTACAAAAAAATGCTGGAACAGGCTCGAAGAACATTTCAGGATGCGTTCAGGTAAATTCCACGAATTATATCAATCATCTTATGGTTGTATATTGACATTATAATCGTTGTAATCGACACCATCGTTTTGACCCAAAAATAAAGAATTAAAAACTTACTTTTCAAAATTGTCGGTTGGTCATACTTTTCCAACGAAAATTTCGAAAAAAAGAAAACTGATGGTTCTGGTTAAGACCATTATTTTTGCTCAGCGATACTCTTCAAACAGTCTCAGATGAAAATGTACGCGTCGCGCCCGTGCTATACACTACGAAATATGAAGATGGTGACAACCGGAAATGTAGATTTTCGGAGATTTACCAGAAACTCGTCACATCCGGTTTGACAATCTAATTTTTCGACCGGAAGTTACGTCATATCAGAAATACGTCACTGCCTGTAAAAAAAATGAGATTATCAAACCGGAAGTTACATCATTCCGATCGGTAAATGAGATTTTCGAACCGGAAGTGACATAATTCCGATCGAAAAATGAGATTTTCAAACCGGAGGTGACGTAATACCGATTGAAAAATTAGTTTTTTATGACACAACGATAGTGTACGACTCACCGAGCCGCACAGAATAGTATAATAGGGTAATATTTATCAGGGTCTGGGGGGGCCCCTAGGGGGTCACATGGTTTTCTACCTAAGCCTCGGCTCGTCCTAATTTCCTGGTAACTCGCCTTTCGCCTATAATAAAACTGTCCCTTTTTTTCCACAGGGCAAAGATGAGTTACACAGCTGGATGGCATTCCAACGTCACCATATGAGAAGGCACGAAAGAAAATTGTGCAATCAAGACCCACTTTTCTATTCGAAAAAATAATGCAACTGTGTGTAAAAGATTCGGTACAGGATAACCCGGGTTTGATAAGGTGCACAATCTCCGGTATATAAAAGCCTGCGGGCGCGAGCAGCGCTGTGCTGTAATTTTATATAACATGTTTGCCGAAGCCGACGTTTGCGCCGAGGCGAGATATCTCTTTCCCTCGCGCCTACCGGTGAGCTTCTCTCCGCGCCGTAAATTTATTTTGTACACCCCGAGATTTAGGAAGACCAACAGAAACACTTGCAAGGAACGTGCGGCGCGAACGGCAACTTTGCAGCTCGGACGAGAAACTCGCAGGGTTGCGATTTTTTTTTTTTTTCATACAATTAAGACTTCCGGAAACACGAATAAATCTTGCGGTCTAATTGTGTGTCTTTCAATCTACAATAGTTTGACTACATCGATTTTTCTTTATTAAAGTTTTTAATGAAGCGATGAATTGCTCTAAAAAAAATTATTTGCACACATTCTCATTGAAAAAAATTCTGCCTTTCTTTCACTCCGAAACGTCGGGGCAATTTTTATAGATATAACATTTCATTAAATCTCTGAATGGCCCGATCAGTCTTGCATTCATCTGCTCCAAAAAAAATTTAAGTAAAATAGTACACGGTCTTACATCAAAGTTTCCTATCAAAATAAAAATTCTACATTCAAATCCCACGTTCAAATCCTACATTCAAATCCTACATTCAAATCTTACATTCAAATCCCACGTTCAAATCCTACATTCAAATCTTACATTCAAATCCTACACTCCAATCCTACACTCCAATCCTACATTCCAATCCTACATTCCAATCCTACGTTCCAATCCTACGTTCCAATCCTACGTTCCAATCCTACATTCCAATCCTACGTTCCAATCCTACGTTCCAACCCTACATTCAAATCTCACGAGACTTCTTAACCCACTATAACAAACTTTTACGTCTTCTCCAAAAAACCATTTCACCCGAAACTTCTCAACGTCAAAATTAATACAAAACAAAAAAAGATCTTCCGAACAAAAACATGATAATGTCCCCCCAATTCCCTCCAGGTGTCGTCCAACACGACCAAATCTACAAAAAGTCTCCTTTCCCAATACCGTTATCTAAAATATGAACCCATAAATTAAGACTCCTACCAATCGGGAAATCGTTAATTTCGTGTCGACAATATTCCAAAGCCCCAACACGCCTGACAATGGGCGCAGTTGGTGAACGCTCCGAGACGCGAATACGTACACACCAATATAAACGCAACATGCGTGTCCTAATATACTATGTATACGTAAGCGGCGCACAGACGCCTCTATAAACAATGCCTCAGCCATGCCGAACCACCATACGGCCTATTCCCGTAACGACCGTGTAGAAAAACCTTTGCTGCACGTAGTTCATGGAACTCTCCCGCACACACACGAAAAACTCAACGTCTCCCACCTACGAGAAAAATTCGGCGGCAAAAGAACCCACAAAACGTTTCGACCTGAACTCCTTTTTTTTTTTAGGTTTAGTTAAACTGTACGGCGCACACTAAACGCTATATGTCTCATACGTGTACATCGCCGGCACGAGTTCGCTCTCCTCGTCGCGCTGTACACCTGATAAGAAACGTGCCCGTGACGTCACTTCGAGGACAGGTATATGAACGAACGCACCGAGAACCTCCACGTCACTTGTTCTCGAGCCTCGCGTTTGTTCGTTTTCGAAACTCGCTCGGAAAAATTATCGCACTCGCGGGGCGGAGGGGGGTGGGGGGGGGGGCACGTTCGCCGGAAGCGCTACCGGCGAACGCTCGAGGACCTCGAAGAGACCGGAAGGACCTTCGAAGGAAAAAAAAAGAAAATTGTAGGTAAGTGCGAAAATATAATTGTTTGAGTGAAATTTGGGGGAAATAAATGCAATTTGTATGGAAATTGAAAAGTGTTCTACGCGTCCGTCGCAGTGAGTTACCTCCTGGGCGTGAAGACCACGTGACCGAGGAGAACGACGAAGCCCGTCGGGGAACTCCAAGTGCGAATGTATGTCAACTTCGTGCGCAAATTTCCGGGATTCCTAGCGGTTAATTTTTTTTTTTTTTTTTTTAAGGGCTCGGTTTAAAAAATTGTACATTACGACACTAGTGTGAGAAAAGTTTTTCTGATGAGTGTTGCAATCACACGAGTTAAGAATATGTTTTTCGCACGCGTATCGTACCAAATTTTATTACACGAGATGTGAAAATGGGGGTTTTTACGCACTAATATCGTTCGGTGCGTAAAACGGCCTTTTTCCCACTGAGTGATATAAAAAATGTTTTTATTTATTCTTTCTTGTCTCAGTGCGGTGTTTTCTCGAGACGCCGCGTAACTCGCGGAGAGGAAAATAAATTGACGTAATTCGGGATTCAATCATTTTTATTTATTAGACTTTTTTTTTTAAGAATTAATTTTTTTTGGAATTTGTTTGATTTTTTTTATTATCTCCGCTATCGTCGAAAACAGATTGTCTTACCCCTGGAGGTTCGCTCTACGGCAAACAGGTTACGGATTTTCGGTGATAGTCACGAGCGAATAAGCGATATAATCGTTATCACGCCGCTATCATATCTCTCGCCCAGGTAACTGATAAGGGATCGTCGCCTCGGGCGCGTTGTATATTACCCCTCGTATCTCGGATGCTTCGCCTAAATTGGAAATACCCAACGTAGATGTTGCAGTCCTACGCGGCAAAAGAAAAAATTACACACTTGACAAACGTTTCTATCGACGCACGTCCATCATTTTTATTTTTCTAATTTTACAATTTCAAAAAAAAAAATAATTTATCGGGAAAAAAAAATTGTAAAATTATCAAGAAAAAGAAAAATTGTGCACCTTTACGGATACATTTTTTGTTTTTATTTACAAACATTAATTGTACATTTTTTTCATAAAAAATATTCGATTTAATCGAAGAAAAGATAGTAATTTTATCAAGAATACAAAAAACTTTTTTGTAATACCCAAAAGTTAATTGTTAATTTTTTTACGTGTACTCGTTTATAGATAATTTCACGGAAAAGGTGTGTCATACATTTTTCTCCTACGACCTGCAACGGCTCGTAGAGATGATTCATAGAATTCGACGAATTCGTTGACTCGTCAAATTTTATCGGTGTCGAGTTGCATCGATTTTTATCAATTTTATTTTCTTTTTTTAATTTAAGGGGAGTTGACTTTTAATATAAAACAAAAATAATCAAAAAATTGATCCGAAGGTGATGGGAGAGTTCGATGATTTCCTGAAGCGCTTTTCAACCGAGCAAAGAATTTTTATTTCTTATCGATGTGTAACGACGCGGCCCGACGACGACCAGGCGACGGAATCTTATCGCTCTTCCAGTTCACCGTGCAACGACAGTTAGGTGGTCGCGATATATACCCGCCTACAATACGCACTTGGAGAAGTTCCCGAGAGCGGACGAGCGCTTTACAAAACGACCTGGCGGATAGGCGGGCAAGAGGCACTGTGCATACATCGAACTGTGGCAGCGAGCGAACACTCGGGACACCGAAAATTTCGTTGTGCCCGGGTTCTTGACCCTCTGAGTGAGATTCTACTATAATTTTTTTTCTTCATTTTTTAGTATTTGATATATTGATTTATTTCAGTTAATTAAAAAAATGTCTCTATCGCTTTGATTTTTTCAAATTTGAGCTTATGGTTGATATTTTTTTTTTTTTAATTACGTTATTGCATTACCATTTGCAATTTGACCTTATGTGTGGCATTCAATTTTTTTTAATGAATGTAATTGCGTTACTATTTGAAAATTCACCTTAAGAGTTAAAAAACGAAAAAAGTTGCCCAAATAATTCAGGCACAAAAGTCCTAAATTCCCTGCAAAGAAAGACGAGCTTTTACTATTACTATATGAAATTTGACGTTATGGGTGGAATTGTAATTTTTTCAAAATCTCATCGCCCTGCATGAACGTAAATGCATTACGACTTGAAACTCCACCTTGTCTGCTGTTCTGTTTTTCAAATGAACGTAATTGCCTTACAACTTGAAATTCCACCTTACATGTGCTATTTTGCTTTTAAAATGAACTTAAATGCATTACTACTTACAGTTTCACATTATGTCTGATATTCTGTTTCTAAAGTGAGCGTAATTGGATCAATATTTAAGATTTGACCTTATGGAATTTCGTTTCCTAGTAGAAAGAAAAAAAACTGCCTTAATAAGTCAGACACAAATTGCCTAAATTCCCTGCAAAGAAAGACGAGCATTTACTATTACAATTTTAAATTTTACCTTATGAGTGAAATTCTCTTATTAAAACAAACGGAATCGCATTATTATTTGAGATCCGATCTGATGAGTCGAAACGAAAAAAATTGCCTTAATAAGTTAGACCCAAACTTCCTAAATTCCCTCCAAAGGAAGACGAGCATTTACCATTACAATTTGAAATCTGACCTTATGAGTGAAATTCTCTTATTAAAACGAACGCAATTGTATTATTATTTAAGATCCGACCTGATGAGTTGAACCGAAAAAAATTGCGTCAATAACTCGAGCACAACGTCCCAAATACCCTGCACAGAAAAATAAGTCTCTTCGCGCTGTAAAATTCCCTCTTTACGATCGGAAATTCCTCGGCGTTGACTGCGAAGAAATTTATTATCTGGAGCAATGGAGTGAAAAGGAAAAAAAAGAAGCGATTACGATGTAACATTGTGCGGAATGAAAAGACTCGAATACGATCGTTCGGTGCTATTTAAGCAGTTGCTGGTAACAGGTGAAAATATCATCTGAACAAATAATAGATTCAAGAGAGGGGGAACGGGGGGGGGGAATTGTCTACCTATACATCGCAGCCATACGTGAACCGCTCTTGACTCGTCGTCGCCCGGAGAAGAGAACACACCGCAAGCTCCTTCTTCCTCTCGCGTTTGTTCAGACATTAGGAGCACCTCGATAATCGGGAACCGGCGTTGGAGCGAATTTAACGAGTCGTTCTTGATCTTACGTAAAGTGGTCTGCGCGGGGGCGCGGGGAGGGGGAAAGGGGGCGATATACGTGATGTTTGCCGCTCGTTCCTCGCTCCGAGGGGGGACTCCGCACGCCTCGTGGTCCGGAGTCTCACTTCGGATCTCGGGGAAGCAACCTCGTGCATCGATCGTCGCATCGATCCCTAGGATTCAATTTTTAAAATTTTTTAAATATTTTTTATTTTTTTTATTTTCATTTATCGAAGTGACTAACAATTTTTTACCATTACTGCTTTCGTTACGTTTTCTTGGGGCCTTAAAATTTGTCGATTAAAATTTTTCAATTATTTACTTTTTTATTCAATTAAAATTTGTCAAGTTAAATTTTTAAGATCGATGGAAAATTACGCCTCTCGGCCGCAGAATATTTTCATTACGAGGCAACTTCGTGCATCGATCGTCGCATCGATCCCTAGGATTCAATTCTTTTTGTTTTTTTTTATTTTCTATTATCGAAGTGACTAAAACTTGTTCCGGTTATCGCTTTCGTTACATTTTCTCGATCCTTAAAATTTGTCAATTAAATCTAATAACGTCGATGAAAAAATCAACCTTTCGACCTCACATTTTCATTGACTCGACAAATCCGCCGTTTGCAAAAAAAATAAAAATTCTTAGATATTCGCGAAAATATTTCACCATCAATTTTATTTCTATAAAAAAAGTTTTTCGAACGGAATTTCATGAATTTTGTTTTTTCGAATTTTGGTAATAAAATTTGAAAAACAGAATTTTTGGAGTGACATTCTTCACGTATTATTATACAAAAAAAAGTGTAAAGAAAAATCTTGTCTTGTTCAACGCGAAAGAGGCTTCGCGTTTGACTTCGCTTACCTTGGGCTAAAAGGGGGGGTACGAAATTTTATTTTCAAATTTTTTTTGTGTGCCCGAAGAAGCCAGGACGACCGGACGTGTTCCGCAAGTGCGAAGGGGGATGCGCATCGTGTTTGACGCGCAATCAGGTAAGCGCTAAACGAACAAGTCTCCTCGCACTGGTACGATAACTGAGCAAAGGTTCCGTGTCTCGAGACTGAGTCGCGCCGGTTCCAGATGCAGTTCGACGAGGACGGTCGGGAGAACGAGGGAAGGGAACCATTTTGGTGAACGCCAAGGTCGTTCGATACAATAATATAGCCCGATACGAATTTCGTCGTTTGCCGAATAAAAAATGACCGATTGTGAAATATTGATAATGCGAGAGAGGGAAAGAAAGGCGGGCGCGATGAAGAGAGCTATCCATCGACAGTATGGCAAAATAAACACTGTCATGGAGTTGCTCTCTTTGTGGACGCCGTCTGGTTCAACAGTTTCCTTGCTATCGATTTTCATTCATATATTAATTGATTAATTTATTGTAAATTATATATAATGTTTCGAAGATGAGAAGCGGATCTCGAGCTGCGCGCGCATCGGTAAGTTTATGGTCGATCAGTGAGAATATAGCTTGTCACTGTAAACTGTAATGCCAAAATATTAAATTTTAATGTTAAAAATTATTCGATTGCGATGTCAAAGTTTTTCATTACAATACTAAAATATTTCATTATAATGTTAAAATATTTTATTACAATGTTAGATTATTTAATTGCAATTTTAGAATATTTGATTGCAATGATAAAATATTTGATTTTAATATTAAAATATTTTATTACAATGTTAAATTATTTAATTGCAATACTAAAATATTTGATTGTAATGTTAAAGTATCTGCCGTAAATGTACAAAATATCCAATGTTAAAATATCTGCTTACGGATAGAAAAAAACACACTGGGCAGGATCCTCGGTAGAATTACACAATAATAATACAAATTTTACGCACCATTACAGAACGACGCATAAACCTGAAAAAGCGCGATAAATGCCTGCATTTTTTCTCGCAATTTTCACAAAATTTTAATTTTTTTTTACATTAAAATAACTCCCTGGTTCGACTTCACCCTTGATATTTCCGGGCTTGTTTCTTAATTTTTTTTTTATAAATAAAGCCGAAACCTTGCAAATTTTTTGACCGAGGTCCTGAGACCGACTTCGAGTTCAACAGTCAACGACACTTTCTGCGGATGGCCGGATCGCTAGAGGGCAGCCGGCAGCCACCCCGAGGCCAATGACCTTCTCCGGTTGATTAGAACTGCGTACCCAACGGGCAGGAGCATTGGCGGGAACCGCTGCAGCGTATACGTATGTATACGCCATGCGTGTACACACGTCCTCGCCCCGTCCCGGAACATTATGTGCACCATGGAGTGTCTAAACACCATAAACTCGGAGCTGGAAGCCGTGTAACGTTTATACAAGCGCGAACGATGCAACGGAGTCGACACACAAGAGAGTACCGAGATTATGACATCGGAGTACGTATCGTCGCACTCTTTATTAAATTTTAACCCTTTTGCATAGTTAATTATTATTCACAATTGTTTTTTTATTTTGTTAATTTTATAAATATTTTTCTTGTAATATTAACCAGAACAAGTTTGCAGACATTTTGGGCCAAAAACGAGAGTATCGATATTATTATTAATCTTTCTGCATGGTCAATTATCATTGATGATGCAAATTTATTTATTTATTTATTTATTTATTTATCAACGGGATCAACCCTTTTACAAAAGATAAAATATAGCCTGTTTATTTTGACGAATAAGTATTCTAGAAAATTTACATGTTTGGTATAGCCCAAAAATATAACCAAACATGTGTGGTTTTGTTAATTTTACGAATATACATTTTTTTTTTTTTGTGATACTAACGAGAACAAGTTTGCAGACGCTTTGGGCCAAAAAAAGGAGAGTATTGAGATTTATTTTTGAGACATGCAAATTTTCATTTCAAGTGATATTTCAAACGTAAACAAACTCTTGTAATTATTGTTAATAATGCAAATATTATAATAATAACAATGTTGTTTCCAAATATCAGGATAGCATATTAGCCGATCAAACAGACGTTCATAATTGCTATCGTTTTCGTGCTTTATAATATATAAAAAATAAAAAAAAATTCATTGGCCTTCCAGTTTTCGAGTCTGAATTTTACGACGTTTGAACAAGCTATTGCGCAATCGGAGGTATCGCGAGATTCGTGGTGACAATGATATCGCAGACGATAGAGATTTGAGTGCTCTTGTTTGTCACCGTGCAATTAGACTAATCCTCTCTCATTTACAATCTTTGATTTTTTTTTTGTTTTTTTTTACGAAAGCAACGAGGCCGGTGCGACTGAAACCGCAGGGGCGCGTGAGTTTGCCTTCTCTCCCTCCGGCACCAGACAGCAAACAACCGCGTGATATTGAACGCGATAGCGATGCAATAAAAAAAAGCCAAGCGCACACACACTCACACGCATCAACCTTATTTAATTACAGAGATAAGAAGATCAAACAACAAAAATTTCAATATCTTCGTCTCATCGGCAAATTTGCTCAGAACAATATGATGGGATAATGTGTGTGGAGGGAAAAAGATGAAGAAAAAAAATGGGAGGAACTTTAGTAACCGAATACGTGGTGATACGTAATCGCGAACGGGTTATAACGGCGGGTGCGAATCTGCATATGTCCTTGTTTCTCTTTTTTTTTATTTATTTTTTTTAACACACTCGGTAGTCTCGGCAAAAGTCTCGTAACGGCGCGATGTACAGGCTACTGATATCGAAGCTACCGTTAGGCCATATACAACTATTTACGAGCCAATTTTTACGGCTCGGTATCTCTCGCAGGGAAAAAAATGTGTCCTGAAAATTTTGAAATTTGTAGCTTCTTAGAATTTTTCTAGAAAATTATCAAATATTTTACGAAATTTTTTAAATATTGCATCAAGTGTAGCCACGCGATTTTTTGATCGAGCCAATTTTTTCAGAGTTCAGTATTTTGGAGGAAAAAAAAAATATGTCCTGAACATTTTTGGAATTTGTACAAAGTTTCCTAGAATTTTCCCACAGAAAGAATACCAAATATTTTTCGACTTTTATTTATGGCATATCACGAATGTATCGAATTTTTCCTCGATAGGTAAAATGAAAAAAATAAAAATTTAAGGGCTGAAGGACTCAGGTCCATGGCCTATTGGCAGTTTTATAATAATAAATTAGTTAATAAATAGAGTGATGTATCGGAGCTGTAAGGATAAAATGCTACTGTCAATAAATACCTTTTTACTACCACTACTAAAAATTTAATCAAAATTATAGTAGCAGTAAAATTATAATTTAGTTTATAAATTATTTATAAATTTATAAATATTTATATTTATATTTATATAAAAGACATTTATCGACCTCCCTTACAATACGAGTTTTATTTTTTTGTTTTTTTCCTCTTCTTATTCTTATATACATTGAGATGCCTCAAGGTGGGTCACCAGGCCGTCGACCGAAGTCCTTCAGCCTGAAAAGTTATTATTATAAATAAAAAAATACATATTTCGGGACCAAAGCTTTCACCTGCGACCTGAAGAAGCGCGCTTCCGTTTCTCGCCTCGCAAACTAAATGCAAAAAACGGCTCGCCGCGAATTGTACTCTAGCCTCAATGACGAACGGTACGTACGCAAGGCGTCGCGAAAATAGACCATTGTCTAATGAGACTTCTCGCAATTGAGAGGCGTCGCATATGCGACGAAGTGTACAGGCGAGAGAGCGGCCCGTCTGTTGTTATTAGCCACGGGGACAGAAAAGAGCCGGACGTGCCGCACCGCGCCGCCTCGCACGTGCGCATGCGCGTGTAATGCGCTCTTTCGTAAGATTATAAGAACGGCGTTTTAAGAGCGGTCTTTTAACGAAGAAAAGAAAAATGTGCCGGCTGTTATATTGTCACGAGAAAAATACGCGTTGTTGTATACGAGCAGTGCGCCAGTCGTAGAGGCGAATTATTGTGTGGCTCTTCATTCGAACAACATTAACGACCGAGTTTGCGCCATCGATGAAACTCTTGCGGCCTTGCGGTTTGCGTGAAAAAAAAAATATGCATATAATTATTTTTCATTTTGTTGGTATATATATATATATATATATATATGTTTATACATATAGTATCTTGGTAATTGCACGTCAAATCAGGAGCCCATATCGCTCACCCCAGTTGATGGTTGGTCGATAGTTACGTTTGGAAAGTAACGACGAAGAATAGGATAATTGAAGTTCGTCGCGGCGCAGCGCTGCGCGATCTCACCTACGCGGCGATTCCAAGGCAAGACAGCAATTACACGATTTCCGGTGACAGATAAAAGTTGGGATTCATCAATCTAAATAATATCGGAGAAAACTTAAAGTAGCAAACGAGTCTTTCGCGTTTTTAGTGTTACGAAAATAATTGCATATAGTTTGTTTGGAAAGTAATTACAGAGACACGGAAGCGGACGAAAGAACGTTCTTCTGCGTCGATTCCAAAACAGTAATTATAAGACACTCCCTGACCCATACAAAAGTTTGTGAACGTGCTCATCTGTATAAAGCATTTCAGCAAAGAACTAACAAGTGTATTGACTTGCGTACATGTGTGGCAAACAGTTCGAAGATCAGCACTGCAGAAAATATAAAAAATAACGAAATTTACTAAAATTTCGTCGAGGAAAAATAAAAATAAAATAAACAATGCAGGTGTAAGAAGTCAACGAAGTGCGCGTGCGCAGGCCAGCTGCGCGCGCGCCAATGGCAGTGCTGGACTGCGCGTCCGCCCAGCTGTAGCGAGATTGTCGTCGCTGTCACTCGGGCAAAAACGAACCGACGATTTTCACCATGTCGGAGATTATGTCGTCCAGCGGACCCGTCAGTCGACGTTCCAAGTGAGTTGCAAGCTTTTCGTTCAAGTCTATTATTGTACCGTGCCGAAAAATAAAAAATAAATCGTTATTTCGCCCTCGACGTTTCGAGGTTAGAGTTCGGTTAGAAACGGACAACCGCAATCTGCAATTGTTGATTTTCGATCGAGTCGGTCGAAATTGAAGTTTCGTTATTGTTTTCTTTTTTTTTCTTCGAAGCTTGAAGATCGCCGCCGGAGCTGTGATATGCGACGAGAGTATTCTGAAGGGCGACATAACGATCGGATCGAAAACCGTCGTTCATCCGAGAGCCAGCATAATCGCGGAGGCCGGACCAATTTTCATCGGCGAGGGAAACATCATCGAGGAGATGGCGACGATAATCAACAGGCTCGCGCCCGGCAGCGACGAGTCCGAAATCAAGACTCAGGTAATCGGAAATTATAACGTCTTCGAGATTGACTCTACGTGCGAGGCTCTCAAAGTTGGCGACAACAACATCCTGGAAACGAAAGGTAAAACATCGTAGGCATAATAAAAAAAATTTATTTTTATATTAATTTTTCATAAACATTGAAAATTTCAATTTCCATATAGCTTTCTTATAAAAGTTGAAAATTTTTATTTTCATATTGCTTCCAATATAAAAGATGAAAATTTCAATCTTCATATTGCTTTCTCAGAATGTTCCTTCATTCGCGAAGATTTTTCTATGAGAAAGCATTTTCTGTATTTTTGGCTTCGGGACGCAAAGAAATTGTTTGAAAATATGCAAAATCACTTATTATTGCAGTACTGGTTATAAAAATTCCTGAAAACTTTTTTCCTTTAATCGTTGCTCGGGTTACTACAATTAATCTATTTTTCACACTGATATCGAATCTACCACTTATTTGACTGATAGATGAATACTTAATACGGAAAAATGGGTCTAAAATAAAGTACTAATTTTTCATGAAATTTTCATTTTCATTCTTCCGTCCATATAGATATTTTGTGTAAATTGATTTCTCGACGTTTTGGAAGGTTGTGAACATGTTTGCATGAAAAACGCGAAAAAACATTTTTTTCACGAAAACAAACCATCATCTATGAGGAAGAAATAATAATAAACATAATAATAATAATAGAAATAATAATAATGGTAATATAAATAATAGTTATAACAATAATAGTGAATTTTCCGTCCTTTCCAGCCTTGGTCAGTCAGGGAGTAGAATTGACCAACGGCTGTGTAATCGGAGCAGCCTGTTCGCTGTTGGAAACAGACACAGTTCCCGAAAACACGATAATCTACGGTAGTCAGTGTCAGCGCAGGGAGATGAACGACAAACCCTATGTAAGAAATTTTTTCTGAATTGGATTATGCGACGTTGAATATACGCGCGTGTCCTCAACCGAAATATTATTTCTAGCCGCAAGTGGGTCAACTGGATTTTCTGATAAGAGTTTTGCCGAACTATCATCACCTGCGCAAACCCAACACGAAGGCAATCAAGAGCGAACCAGTTTCGTGAATAGCTCAAATCGCGAAGCTCGGATATTTACATTACACTAGAAGGCATTGAATTTATATAGCTCGATCGTAATTTTTACACTAATAAATTATTATATTTAACCGTTCGTCGACCCGTTTCTCGAATACATTTAATTCCGCGAGGGTCTGTTACCGCCGTCGGTATAGTAGCGCGCCGTATTCTCGGTCGATACGGTAGAAGATTACTCGCATAAAACTCTAGACTTTGCTCAAAGATGTCGCCCTAGCATCCGAAAAGAATTATCAGATAAATCTTATACAAGAGCTCTATACACCTTCAAGCTACACTCGGTCGGTACCACAAAATGTAATCAATTTCTTAAGCACGTCTTTTTTCAATTTTTTTAAGGACAAACGCCGATTGTTAGCGATCTCATCAATCTGGCAATTTAATAGAAACCTGCATTTTTTTACATAAATAATATTACACCTCCAATTGCCAAAGTTACTGATTTTATTTATCTCGCACGAGTTGGAGCTCAAATAGTTTATTCATTTATTCGTAAGTAATTCACTCATCGTTAAAAAAAAAAAATCAAGCCCGCCGAGATTGCCAACTCTCGGTAGGTTTATTTCAATGATTACCGTCGAGTCGGAACCCCCCGCTGGCGTGTGCCTTGTAGCGGAAAGTGGTGACCCGGGAGTGCTGTCATATTTTGACGTCCGTTGAGGGTACAGCGGGCGAGTGAGTAGACCGAGATTATTTTTCGCGAGTTTGGGCAAGGGTGGCGCGGTTGAAAACGAGACGAGGGGTGGCGAGCGCGAGGGTGGTAAATGGTAAAGCGCGAGCAACAATGGGGGAAGGGGAAAGGGGAGGAGGGGGGTGAGTGGGGTTAGAGAAACCCCTAATGGCTGGACGATTTTACGTAACTATTTCTCGCTTTGTCGCTGGACTGAAGGGTGTGTTTTACCCTTAGCTATACTCGTATCGATAGCGCTACAATATAAAATACATTATTTAAAATAAAAAACTACCCCTAGAATAATGAAAATCAAGCACAAAACGCCTCGTAGATAAACCGATCGTCCCACTTAATAGTAATATTATAGCAAATTTACCCTTTGAAGCACGGTGTAATTCAGATGATACAATTTTTTGAATTCGGAAAAAATGCATCAATAACCAACCGATATATTTGAAAATTCAGTGCGATCAAATTTGTGAATTTCAGCTGCGTCGGTTCATTCGTTGCGAAGATATAACATTTTAATAGCCACTTCTTACGTGTAAGGCCTGAGTGCCTAAAAAACTAGCCCCACGACAATGAAAACAAAACACAAAACGTCTCGTTGACAAACCCGATCGTGCTCGTTCCACTTAATAATATTATTATATCCAATCAACTCGACGCGGACCGACATTAAATTGTAATTAAATTTTATATCGAATAAACGATACGGAGTACAAGTGAGAAACATTAATTCATCAGAATCAATCAAATATGCAGTCAGAGACAGATTAAAGGAGCGACGCGGGGCGTTTTTTTTAATTAATTGAAATTGAAATCAAAGAGAAGGGAATAGAGTTGGATTTTATAAAAATAATATACATAAATGTATATATATAGGATTTAATGAGTGACTGACGACAGTGGGGTTGATCGAGCCCCGCCGTATAATAACTATTGTTTAAAAAGTATAAATCGTTATCTAGTCACCGACGGCTGACGTCCCATTATCCGTCTCTCGAGAGACTCTCCACGGTTCGGTCCGCCGAGAGTCGATGAATTTTACATTGATATCAAAGTCATTCGACGATATTATCATAAGTAATTGGTGTGACGGACGGTTGACGGACACGAGACTCGAGGGGTATATTTTCGCATTCACCCCTCTACCCGTGGCGTTATACCGATCTATCCATCCCCGATCTCTCGCTCTCTCCCGCGACCGTCGAGTGGCGCGCGTATCAACGAGTCAAACAAATGACAAGCGTTTCGAATTCTCCGGCTCGCGTTAACGTTTCTATTGTGAGCCGGGCTTATACATCGCGACGAAATAACACATTCACCCCTCGAATTCGAGTATCACGGCGTTAAGGGTGCTCGTAACGCATTAAGGGTGTTATCGCCTAGAGAGCGAAATCTATTCCGATCTAAAGCCAAAATAATATTCTGTAAAGTGATTTTTTTTTTTCTAAAAAATTTGTTATTTTCGGATCAAATATTCATCTGCGAATAAAATAAGGGTCAGATTCGTGATCAGCGTGAAAAAATACATGGAATTACAGTCCCGAAGCGACAACTAACCAAAAAGTTTACCAGGCATTTTTATAGCCAAAATTGCAAAAATGAATGATTTTAGGTA